>DWQX01000723.1:0-36988 GCA_018245475.1 Pharmacophagus antenor
TATATAAATAATAAATATATAAATCCTGTTAACAACAAAAATGCAACGTTAAAACTGAACGCACTGGAGTAAATTATTAAGTAAAGATTACATTTTATATAAATCCCAAGTGAAGTTTATTTTGGAGCACTGCTCAATCATTCCATCGTGCAACGCTGTTTCTACAAAGCAATGTTGAAAAACACGAGCAGATCAACCGAGTATTGTTTGTCTTGTGGAAATTTCCAAACATAACAAATCGTACAGTTTGCATCAGTTTAAGAGTGTGTTTCATCGCTTTTTATTATCGCTAATTATCTATTTAGACATTACATTAGGTAGGTTATACAACTAAACTGTCTAATAATGTTTATCAGCACATTTTTAATTGTTATTACAGACATAATTGTTACTTTCTTGTTGAGATTGTCTAATTTTTCTCATAACTTTAACATGTATATTCATAATTTATTTGTCCATTATTATTTCAAATTAAAATGTTTCCTGTAATCCGTTTATCCTCGAAGAACGAAAATAAAATCTGTTTTTTCTTTTTTTCCATTCATAAAGATGATCGTTTTCTTAACATTTTTACGGCACTATCTTTGAGACACTTTGTAACAAAACAAATTCTAATTGATTTTATAAACTTTTATTTAAACCATCAAAATTGTACTCATTCGGTTTTTTTAATACATATAAAAAAATAAAAAGAGGTCTGGGTTGATTTGAAAACCTACTTTTTGTCGTCGGTTAATCTATAACTGTACGTAATCAACTCTAACTCGCTATAATTCTGTTTGCGGGCAAGATTATTTAGCAAATTCATTTATTACAAATACTTTGATACGTTTTGTCTCTACAAAATAATTTTACTATAGTAAAAGTTTTCCAATTATATTTCTTAAATCCTAATACTCTTAAGATTCGAGTTGAATATTTCTTTTGCGGTGAATATAAAAAAAAAAACCTTACAATCAAATTCGATTGTGACTTATCTGCGCTAACTCAATGTCATACAAAAATTATCGGTCAACGGCAGCCGCTGGATGGAGGATTTTTCACGTGTCATGTTGACGTTATACAAGTTATCAGTGATTCTAATAATTTGCGTTATTAACACTCCAGTATTAATAGACGGACTTCTCTAAGGGGCACATGTAAATAGCAAACAACTATTTAGGTATTTATTACATTTAATATTCTTGTATTTTAGTTTATTTCCGTAGAATATTATGATTATATAATTATAACATTAGTATTTAGTTTTATTTGATATTTCGTCAATTCTCTTTTTCTTTTTTAAATTTTTATTTAGCTGTTGGCTCTAATTTATTATATTCTTACTTTGCTAGCTGTCCGGACATCTAAATACATTTTCATAAAACAAATGTTTTTAAACATTTACTTTTTGATTTATATTACAGCATGTAATAATCTATAACAATCGTGAAATCAATATGTTTTGCAAATTACGGACCTTTATACAAAAGTCTTATTACAATTACCTGTGGAGGGCGTGTCACAGGACCGAATTAAAAGCGACCTGTAACATTATTTTAAATAAAAAAAAAAGTTAACTTTTGCATAGAAGAAAGGTGGGATATATGTGTTTTCGAAATGGCAGGTTAACATTTCGCGCGCGCACGCCCTCCGGTTTATTTAAATATAATGGAGTCTTGAGTCTTGAGCCATCATCTCTATTAAAAGCATCGATTTAACGAGCGGAATGAGACTGTACACTCGTGCGCTGAATATGGGTCGGACGCATATAATCTCGTCGCTGGTATCCGAACGCGCATAGAGGCAGGTAACAAATAACAATGGCGTTTCAATGCTCAGCGAACAAATTTTGTGCTATAAACTCAGTTACTTAATCGTCTAACGACCTTGCGATAGTGGCGTGACAAGCTACTGAGAGCAATTGTCGAAGAAATTATACAAAGTTGAATTTTAAATTTAATTTCCTTTTTAGTAATATTTATGTAATAGGGTCTAAAATTATCTTTTAAATTGAAATGTATAAGATGTTTATATAGAACAAAATCATACTGAATTATTACACATATTATATAATTAATTGTTAAAAACAAATTAATCTGTGGGTGACTTTGTATAAAATAAGAAAAAGACGGTTAATAAAAAATGGTCATAAGGTTTCTTTGTTTCAAACATCGACGAAAAGGACTCTTATTTGTATAAGAAGGTATTTCTTTACTTAGTACCATCTTTAATATTATTTCATATTTTTAAAGTATTTACTCATCGTTTTGTATACTAATATAGGCGTAAAACCGTTTTAAAATGTTTTTTCGTAATTATTGTTTTACCATTTACTTGATACCGCTACCTAGTAGTTTAGTAAGCAGTACCTAGTAGTTTATACTGTTATCCACCTTTATAAGAGTATAAATTTTCTCTCAATCTGTTATGCCGAAAAAACGAAATATTACAACTAGAGAGACAGAACATTTAAAAAAATCATCTTTTTTATTTAGCATGTGGATTATATTGACCATTGCAGAAGAAATATCTAGAAAATATTCAAAGTTCTGTACGTGGTGTTTCTAAAGATTTATAACATGTATATAACTAAGGTCTGGATTTATGAACGTCTTAATGTTTTTCTTCCGGAGTAATTTGATATATTATTGTTTATTTTTTAATTTTCGGAAGAATAGTGCAAAGTTGTCGAAAACTATAAAACTAAATATGTATACAAAAAGCATGACGCATATTTATTTTTAGTTATTAAAGACACTCTTGATTATATACCAGCGTCTGTTTCTTACCGTTAAGCAGTACTGTTTTTATTACAATGCCCCGGGTTGAAGGGCGCCTTGCAAGTACTCCGGTAACAAAACTGTTAACAGGACACTGAATAAACATCCTAGGTTGTGCATTGTTGTGGACCTATCACGTACCATCACAAAAACGTTCCAATCGTCACGGCACTTCGCTTAAAAAAAAGACATTCCTGCCATTATAATTACTCTTGACCTAGATTTTATGAGTAGTTAAAAAGTTTGCTGATTGCATGTTTAATATTTTTCAAATTTTTGTACTTAATGCTCTAATTTTGTAAATGTTCACATGTTAAAAAAATAGTCCCTTGAATCAAATTCTCATGAGAACACATATATTTATTGAATTAATTCCGGTTTAGCTAGGTTTAGTTAATTAACTAGATTTAGTTAATGTTTCACTTTCAATTATTTCCAATCGATTAACAAATTATTTTATTTTCATTAAGATAACGATTTTGCCAATGTAATTAAGTTCGTTAACTATATCAAGATTCTAAAGTGCTTTGTATTTGATGCTCAATTTTTTTATACTTTCTGGGCGAATACGCTTCACTATCTACGATCTCATTGTCAATTTACATCAAGTGAAATTGAGGACAAGTGTTAGCCCATAACCGATTAAAAAAATAATTCCATAGTAGCATTTAAATCTTTATTGATGCAACAATATTGCTTTGGTTTACGCCTAGACGTTTGTCAACGGCGTCGTTCAGTTTGTACCGTTGTCGAAAACGTATTGCAAAAACAAAAGGCGGGCGCGCGCCGGGTGCTGTGGCACGCGCCGCCCGCGGAAGTACGCCGAACGGTGCTCCGCGGCCTTGGCGCTTCGCCGCGAAGGTGAAAGTCTCGCTTGATACGACCGTTCGATCTTGTACCGACACCATCCACCACTCAAGCCACTTGGCGCGTCGATTTCTGCTGTCGCTACACTATCGCGTTTTCGAATTTGGAACGTAACCGCATCTCATTACGTTCCTCGAAGTGTTTACGTCGATTTTTTTATATTAATTTCTAACTAGTACTCGCTACTACTTTGATATAAATAATAAAACATTTATTTACTTAATTATAAAATAAAACTAACCGCTAATAAAAAATCAACGCTAAGTAATTTAAAAATAAAACAATAACCATTACAAATTCACGTACGAATATTTCAACTATGAAAAAGGCTATATCACCTATTATTATATTTCATTTTAATGAAAATGCGTTTAGCAGTTTTCGTTTTATGCGGCAATACAGTACAAAGATTACATTACAATTATCAAAAAAAAAAACAATGGCTTTAGTCCCTGTATTGATTACAGAAAGTATTTGTAATAAATTTTCAATGTAGTTCTTGAGTTTTGAGATATTTATAATTATATGTACAGCTCTATAGACATGCAATATGCCCTTTTGCCCTTTTTATTTGATGTTATAAACATAAATAATTTATTACACCAACTTATAAATACTAAATTCAAACCTTTTTCGGATTAATACGTAATTGTTATGTTTAATAATTCTTTATAACTATTTTTTGGAAATTAAAACGTATATTAAGCAATCATTATACTTTGTTCACCGAATGAAAGAATATTTCTAGATAAGAAATAAGCGTCAATAATTTATTATAGGCCTAATACAATACTAACATTGGACAAGTTCATTTAAAATGTAAGACTCGTCGTCTAAGTAAGTTTAAGTTTAAACTAGTACGCCTTTACTTTATGTGTCATTATCAAATAATTAGTTAATCACTATTTCTTTCCCGCTTGAATTGTGAATGGGTTATAGTTCTAACATAATTATTGAATATTGATACTCATTTGTTATTCATATTTCATTTTACATTACTTTTTTTTTTCAAGTCTGGAACGGTTTGTTGAATTCAATGTTCATGCAGAAAACTTATTGTCTGTAAATATTTTTGATCACGTTTATGTAAATTAACGTTGTTAATGTTTAGTAAATGTAAAGTGATTTAGATTTACAATATATAAGTTTATTACGGCTTAAAGTGGTCTATGCACCTTCACGCATGATTGAATGTGGCAATTTGAGGGTCGATATAGCAGCTGCTTGCTTGTCGCTGTTTGGCTCTCATTCAAATTTAAATGAATAGTATGCAGTCGCGACGACTTATGAGAGTATACCTTACATTCTTCAAGACGTAATGTTTTCACGAAATGTGTCTCTGAAATTAAAAAGGAAGCAAAACCATTTCGCTGGTTTAAAATAATATTTCATTTAACGACTTGATTACTTTTACAATTACAACTCTGGACACAACCTTGAATTCCAATTGAATAACGCGTGTTTGAGCCACTCGTTATGACGACAAACTAGTTGGTAAAAATTATTTGCATACTCTACATCCGTTAAAAAATTACTCTCATTTTTTTTTTGATCACCTCTCTACGGACTGAAAAAAAATGTTAAGAAAAAGACTAAATGTAATTAGCAAATAAACGTACGGAAACTGACAATATTTGTTCTTAAATGTATTTAATGTCAATAAACAACTGTTGTATTCGAAGTAGATAAATGGGAATTATCAAAAAGGCATGGATTACAGATAGGATAATGAGGTATCCTTCGAAGGGTCGGTAGGGCGCGCGGGGCGCCCTCTTCGCGGTGGCTCGCTAGTCGCTAGAACTTCTGTGCGGAGTGGAACGCAACGCAGTTTGGCGCGCGATTCCGTCACTTGTACACGTTCGGATACATGCCGCTTAATTTAGTTATGTAGCTCTCGCCTGTTTGGACAAGTATTAAGTTGATCGTTTCATGTGATACAGCTCGTTGAGGTTGGCATTATGTTTAAATTAAGCGTGCGGTTTTCGAGTTGTTTAGTGCGTTACCATTATTTTTAAATTTCAAGTGCTGCTTATTTGGACTTTACTCTTTTTCATTGAGGTAAATATTCATTATTTATGTTTTATAAAAATTAATGGTTTTATTATGCCTCAATTACTTTAAAAGAATTGTTTATTTTTTATTGTTTAGTTATTACAATATTATAAAAGATCCCTTATTGTATTTTGAATAATAAATTTTTATTTGTTACGTCCTTTGGAAAAAAAATTAAATGCATCTGATTCAAGAATGCTACCCACACATGACGTTGGCACCTTGATACTCCATTTAAATCATTTTCGTATGGAATGTTATATGGAAGCACTTTAGAGATCGTTAATTATTAATGTATTTGGTTAAATTTAAATATAGGTAATGAATTAAGGTCAATTTTTTTATTTCAGGTGAATTTATAGCTAACGAGATATAGTTTAACTATTTTTAAAATGTGTGGGCATTATAGTGACGTAATCAATTTAGTCCGTCCTTAGACTTAAAACAATGGTTATTAATCATGCTTGAAATATTTATTATTTTTCTTGAGATGTGATAGACCGTGTTTGTCAATTTCTACCTGACCCATCCTTTTGTTCGTAACTTCAACGACTGTCTCTTTCGCGCATAGTGCGATATATGGATAGAATTATCTCGGATCCGATTTTGAGATTTTTGGAATAAGAGGGACGCGTCATGCGGCATTATTAGTTGATAAGTGGTAACTGGGCGAATTTTTAAACTGAACTTTTAATGTTTCAATTTATTTTTGTCAATAAAAAGCGATTGTACTTGACCCCGCCCTAATATAAGATACGAATTAAGAAATAAAAAAGTTTTTAATGTCCTATTTACTTTTTTTCTCTGTATAATGACTCTATTACTTGTGGTTATTGCGTTCAAGTCTGGACGTTTAAAGGTTGCCTCGATAAAATCTAATACAACTTCCTCGTTGCAATTAATTTTAAATTGAGATTAGCTTTCCTTTATTAAGTGAATTCCATAGAAAAGATTTTATAAAATTTTAAATTCTAGGTGTTATTTGTTAATCCAATATGTTTACATACTTTTAATGAACCCTAAATATTTGCATTTTTTTATACAAAAAATGACACAATTGAAATTACTTAAAAAGAGCAGTTCCAGGTTATCCCGTATCGACTCACCAGATTTGATGAAACGTAGATACGTTTCATCAGATATTTCTCGGCGTGATTGCGTTACAATAATACGCGTGGCCGTTCTTTTTCTTTTGAAACATTATAGAACTATTTAGATCATTTTCCATGATTATGAAATTTATGTATTACATATTATATCTCTACATTTTTTCGCCTGAACCTGTTTGTAATCAAGTTTTTTCCTAATTGAAATTAATGCACAAACATATCTCGTACCCGAGTAATATTACTATTGTTTCGATAACAATTTATCGCTTCATAAAGCAAGCAATGTAGTTAAGTCATCCTGGCAATGCCGAGTATAAACCGTTGGAACGAGTTTCGTGATTCGGCGAATTTGAAACCTATTTTTTTTTTATTCGCTTCCAACTAAAAACGCTATTACCTCGTCATATTGCATTTTAACTTTGCAAAGTTTTGTTATTAAATTAAAACGTTAGTATTGGTAATCGCTGGTATTCAATGTAATATTTATTTATATATCTATTACGTATATTACTGTAAGACAACGTAGGTCTATCTGTATAGTTAGATGGCGCGACAGTGCAAACGAACAAGGCACGGTTCATCTGTTCCGACCTTTACTATTTAAATCTTTGTAATGGGGTCTATTTCATAATATGGATTTTTGTATTCGTATTATCTTATTACGTACGATTTTAAATATATCTTCAAAGAAAATCTCCTCGAAGTTCTTCTATTGATATTTTCTAATTTTTAGGGATCCGTATTTTTTTTTTCATAATAATATAGTTAAGTAGCAATTAACTATTTTGTTTATGTTTTTGGCGACGTCATTAGGATTATTTATTAGCGATAAATGAACGCACGAATGACGGTAGATGTAGTTTGACATTATATTTTAGATCTAGTACTATTACTCTTCAGCTGTACTAATAATTTATTCATATACCGCATCCACTGACCGGCTGACAATGTCATTTTGTTTCGCAGTTCCGTGTGATCGAACATTGTATATCTACAATGCGTATGCTAATTTCGATTACTTGGGCATACACGGCGAAGTAACAGTTACATTTTAACGGTTTTTTACCTTTCCTTAGGTGCCTGTCAGGTCGGAGACACCGATATTTATTTTAATTATTTCAGTTTAATTAAAGTTATCTCGATCTTTTATCATAAATATATTATCAAAGAAACTATAGTAATTATGTTAATAAACGTTAACATTATATTCTCATATATATATTGAATTATTCAATTATAAACCTTCTTTTTATATCATCTAAATTAATTATTTAAATGTGATATTGTAATTATTAATTGACTTAATTGCGTATCAAATTAGTCTTAATTGTCAGAAGAAATATAAAAAGGTTGCATATTGAAATTTTCATCTAAATGAAATACATTGAAATAAATTCAATTGTTTTATCATAATGAAACTTCGTAATACACCTTCGATACGTTGGTTATCGGCGGTGCTCATTACATAATTTGCTATCAGGTTCGAACGGCATCGATAAACGTTGTGAAAACTTACTGATCATGTTCATTATATAAATAATTAAACGTGTCTTACGAATAACAATTTTAATTAATAAAATTAAATTTCACAAATTATTCAATCCCGGTCTTGAAGGTTTTCCGGAATTTAAAAAAAGAAAGAATGTAAATGTCTATGTTCTGCTCCTTCTTCCGACTAAAAGAAATCGGTCGTTTTCCTTTAGCGGCGTCAAGTGGGGCAATGTTGTTGCAGCAACAATTGACTGATTGATCGGACTAATTTATTTCCACATATTTCTGATTCAATGTGATTGCCTCACCCTACTGTCGAGTTGACGGCTTTGGATTATGACGTCGTGTTTTTACTGAAGCCTTGATCAAAGTCATTGCAGTCGTTTGACATACAGATATAAATAATTAGAATCGGTGTTATAAAATTGGAATGTATACAGATATATCAAAAATAATGAACGAGTATACTTTCGTGCTCGTACGAGAAACTATTCGATGAGTAACTAATTTTCTTTGAGGTTATTATCAGCTTAATACAAAATAACAACTTCTTACTGATTTATCTTAACAATACTATTTTAGATCCAATTTTTTTTTCCCTCGAATAATTTATTTTATATATTACTAAAAGTAAAAACTATGTAGTTCAACGCAGAGAAAATAAAAATTCTTTGAGGACATTACTTTTTTTAATTTTAGGTATCAATCTAGTAATTACATCTCGTGTTGAAGCAATCCCTAATCTATTCGTAATGAAACATATGTTGATAAGTATTATGTCAAATGTCCAAAGGAATTAAGCCTTATATTACGTAGTTTCTTTCATTATCTTGTAACAAGTGTTGAGGGTCGATTCTGCGTTAATAAAGCATTATTATCTAAATCGTTAAAACGCGTTTGCATTTCGATTTTTTTTCTTATTGAAGCGCAGGTGCCCGCTGGCAGTTTGTACGCGATATCGAACAAACAGGTGGCATCATCACTTTTTATTAGAAGCGCGAAGGTTTTATAATTGCATCTAGTTATAAAATATAAGAAAAATTAATTTCCTTTCACCGTACCAATAACCAAAATGGCTGAAATGGTTTGTCGATAACCAATCGATCACCGCCATTAAATAGATCCATTTTTTCATTTTGAAAATATTCCGAAATTTATTTTTGTTAATTTCTGTTACTTCAATATTTTAAAGTTAAAAAAATCTTACTTTTCTGTTGATTTTTTGTTTTTAATTATGATATATTAAATTGTTATTTTACTTTAAGTATTGATATATTTCTTGTGGATCGAAACAAAAAAAAAAAACACAATGAATAAAAAAATAAAATTAATTTTCAGTAAAACTATTTTTTGCTAGTGCTATTTAAATGGCATGGTTTTAAAAAATATCTTTCTCCATTTCTTTAATAACAACACATATTGCGCAATAAGTCGCCAGAGATATATTTTTCAATGAGCAAAAAAGGCCCCCTGGATTTACCCATTTGATTAATTACTAACAAATGGTCACAACTTTCTTTGCGTCACTATTCTTTAGTAAACTGGTTAAATTAATAATTTATCAGTAAAAAAAATCATTATCAACCTTCGAAAAAAAGTATGTAAAAAGTAAACAGGCCCTAACCGACACAAGATGCGGTTTATTAAATTCCACAAGATGTTTACAAAGCTTTTTAATAACGGGAAAAATAGATTTTGAATTCATTTGGAGCTTTACTTGCCATAGAGATTATTTTCAAAATATTTCGTTCAATTAAATTGAAAACAAATAAATGAATAAAAAACTTTTAGGTCGCAATGGTTTTTTTTTATTATGTGTAATTGACCAACCAAATTCAACTGCTATAATTGTACAAATAATTTTACAGTAAAAAAAATAACACATTAAAAATGTAATAAAGTTATACCAATCTCACAATATCTCAAAACATCTATTATAAGTCGTCTTTTAAAAGTTATAATTTGCATAACTTATTATATAAAATGGAGACACGAGACATGAACACTAGAATAATACAACAAGAAAGCAATCGCTGTATCCAATAATCATCATTACACGTTAGATACAGTTTTAAATAAATTTGGCAAAAACTTATGACCTTTCTCGACACTACTTTGTACCGACATGAAATAAACTTCATGTTTTGTTTTAGCCATGTAAATATTACACGTTCTAATTATAATCCACCGGGACGTATGAGTTTGGACGAAAACCGATAAGCGGCGCGCAGTTTCCATTTGAAAGATTCGGTCGTTGCGCCGAGCCCAAAACCTGACTTGGGCACACTCGCGGGACTGGTGTGGTTGAATTACGTATACTATAGAATACAGTTTTTATTACTTTTTAATTATTTAGACTAGCCCTTGACCACAAACTCGTTTGAGCGTAAGTGGAGATATGACAATGACATTACCATAATTCAAACCGAAAAGCCCAGCAAATCTTTTTATGCAATAATATACATAGAAATGAATATAGTATAATTTGTACAGTCTTGACGCAACCGCAAAGATAAAAGGAAAGAGATTACACCATAAAATTATGTTTTATTATATATACATGTGTATTTAAGTATCTGGGCTTGCCCTAAGTACACGACACTAGTATTTTGATGGTAAATGGCACTAGTATAGCTTATTTTTCTAAGCTTTTTTCATAGAAGAAGCCATTCAATACATCTCTAACAGACACATCATATCTAGATGGAAACACTGATTCCGCCGGACTAATCTAATCCTTCGCTATTCGCATTATGAAGGAAGAAACGAAATGCTTTGTCCTAATGCGCGGAATATCGACAACAAAGGGTTGAATGTTTGCCGAATGTCTATATATCCGTTGGTAAAAGGGTGATTGCGTTATTAAATCGTGCTTGCACACAGTCCCTTAGTGAGATCTGTGGAATCGAGAGATCAACTTAGTGATCCAGGTTATCTAGCTTAGCACTTATGATGAGAGGTGTCTTGGTAAATCTTTTTATTACTAATATTGCTGAAGCTAATAAAATTAGGAGTCAACATATTGCTACGAGGCGTGAGTGGATTGTGGTGTTATAAAGACATCCTAACTAGTACCTAATGGTTGTCAGTGTGGATATAATGTTTTCTGCTTGTTGTTACGCTCTATAAAATAAAAAAAAAACTTTTGTTCCCCCATTATAGCACTTTGCAGTGTGACCAGTTGTCATAGTTAAATTTGACGTGATGAAAAAGATAAAATTTATCAAACTGTTGCCATAAAGATAAAAAGTCTAACAAAACTAACAACTTGTATAAAACTAAAATTTTGATTAAACGCTTTAACTTGTTTCATAAAATAATTAAATTAAATCAGAATTATTATTAATTGTTTCTCAGAAGGTGACAGGGTTTTAAATTATCGTAACCTTTTAAGGCGTGACGATGTAGAAACAAAAACGTCGGGGCCTAGATAAAACTTGATGTAAGTAAGACTAAAAGAGGACCGCCTTTGCGTAGTAATTAGCTAATTAGAATTCAATGGCTCCGCTTTTAGGTTGATTTTATGTGGACGCTTTTGATAAGAAATGAAAAAAAAACCTTAGAACGACCGTTTATTTTGTCTATTTGATCTCAGATATTCAAATCCAACAAAGGTCACTAAACAAATAGATAAGTAAATTAAACCCGCCTGACCTCAAATGTACTTTATTTCAAGTTTAGGTAAGACTTGTTGATGCGCGCACAAAAATTTAATCATAATCTTTAATAATTGTTGTTAATCGAAAAGTTCGATAAAAATTATTTAGGTTTTGAAACAATTTTTAATTTTACATTGATTAAAAATTTATAGATGTTAATTGTAAGCCCTTTAAAGCAAGAAAATAATATACATAAAAAATATTATTTTCAAAAACGTACAGCTAATAAAAATATATATGAATTATGATTTAAAAGTGTATTGCCCGTTAGCGCGTTTTTTGTTGAAAGCAGAAAACGAGTCTTGTTCTATGTTATGTGTCTACGTGCATCTTGTCATGTTTGTGGTAAATTTGATTCCGTATAAGATTTTCATTGTACCGCAATGAAATCAACTTTGATGCAATTTTTTCGCAATTATTCTTTGGTTTTGACAAATATTCCTTCATGTCGTCTCTGTTAGATAACGATTTGACTCGCTGTCACGTAGTGCCACCAGCCAATTCTGCTAATAATTACTGTGATGCAATATTATTCATTGACAATATAATTCATTGACGTCATCGCAATTCGCACGCTGTTCGGATTTATTACGATCTATTTAACAAATAATCATTATCGAATAATTTTAACATTCACTCTTTCTGAATATTACAGAGAATGCATTTATGTGTTAAGAGATAACTTAATGTTTCATGCAAAGAAAAAACAGACTGTGAAATGGATGTCGCCGCCATCTTATAAATAATTAATTTATAATGTTATTATCTATTTTAACCGCATTCTTATATAGTATTTATTATTTTAAAAAGGGCATCGAAAGTGTATTCCAAATAATCATTACGATTTTTGTATCATTCGAACGTGCCATCGTGTTCGGGGTCGTGTGAGACAGAAAAGAAAGTGCAGGTAGTCGAGTCGAGTCGAGTCGGGCAAGATTTATTGGATCGTAACTGGCGAGGTCGGCAACACCCGGCGATGTCATCGCGCGCGCGCTTCGAAAAAAAATAAACTAAATCATATAGCAATTCGAAATTTGAATCATCGTTTCAATAGAACTTCATTCATGATTACCTTCGCTTGTTTTCCTCGTGCAGGACAGTTTAGAAGATGAAGGTCGAAGACATGTCTTAGTAATGTTTTTAGTTACCGAACAAAGAAAAAAAGGGGCAATGTGTTCATACTAAAACTAAATGTGCTATGATCACTTGTAAATTTTTAACATGTACAGAAATATTTAATTTGTTAATTGTGAAGTTGGGCGAAATAGGCAAACGTTTTAAAAAAGATCCACGTGGTAATATGATCTTACCGATACGTTGTTAAAGAAATAAGCAGAGTATTTTCTGCATCTGTATTCGCCAAATACAAGGAAGTTACTCATACGTGATCTGAGTATTTTAATAGTGTTTATTGTCACAAGCATAGATTAATATGTACAATTAGATAAAATTAAAATTGTCATTTTATTACGTTTCAAATAAAAAAAAAAAGTGCTTGATCTCTCACTTTTTTCATTAATAATTGTATTTTTATCAGTACTACACACAGGCTCTGTCGGTAACCATCTACAAATTAAAAAAAAAATTGGACAGTGAAATAATTTACGTCGATGTCGACTTTCTTTCGCAAACTTATAGCTAATCGTACCCACATAAATGAAATTTTAACGCTTGAAATTACAATACTTCTGTATTAGGTAACAGTTGAAATTTGTTGTGTTGGTAACTTTGTTATGTGACGGAAGGCTCAAGAGAGGCATTGTCAAACCTCTAGCACACTCAATACATTGCTACTTGTTATCTCGAAAGGCACTTTTTCAGTTATTTTTCAATCAAGATTTTTTTTTTTAGTTTCTCGCTAGAATTTTGTTTTTTTTCTTTGTACGCATTTTCTTCCTTGTTGTGCTGCATTTGAAATGATCATTCCACTTTAATTTACTCGACGTTAAATATATTTTCATAACCGTAGATTTTGCAAATCATTTCACGATTGCAGACTTAATGTGCTAACATTGTATTTCGTTTATGATCTATTTTATATGCTGTTTGTAGTTCAGTATATCATGCAGATTTATAAATATGTAATGTAAAATGACGAATGTATTGCACCTAATTGCTCAGCCGTCTAAATATATAAAAAGATGAATTTCCTTCAGTGATTCAGCGTTCCTCTTTCAACTCTGTCTCGTCATTGATCTAGATTCTAATACCCTTTTATACCTTTCGTATAACATTATCTTTGACGCGCTAAAGCCTTTCTTTTTTTAAATGTTAAGTTAGTTTTTTTTTTCAGTCCTGCGATAAATTTCAATTTTTCATAAATTAATGAAGCGATTTTTTTACATTAAATTTAGCATTTAAGCGTTAAACGTTCGATATATATTACTATCAAAAAATTCTAGACGTAAATAACGTTTTGGCAGCGTTAAGGCTACGATCTCATGGCCTTTGTGTTGCGCTACATCAAATGATAATTGTGTAATTACGAGTTGCGTGTGGTTTCTATTCACTTTTGGGCTATTTTTATGTGTTCAATATTTTCTTAATGATGTCGAGATTCTAGATTGGTTTCTATTTTCAAAATATACCTATTTCCGATTGCAATATTGTTGACTTTTATATCGTAAAGGTCTATTGGTTGCCAGCATGTCCTGATTGTTACTTGCGGTGGCAATGACCAAGGAGTTTTGATTTTATCCAAAACTTTTTGGTAAGTTCGTAAATTTTGTAACATTACTTTTGTAAATTAGCCTGTTTTTCCAAGCCGTTGCCTCGTAAACAAATTGAACGAGTCATGACAGTCAATAGCGTCTAAAATGACGGTTTATGGCCTACGTCACCCGCTTCCTCTCTACACGTACGTAGCCAATGACGCAATTGGCTTTTTCAATGTCTTATCTACAGCGAGGTATATTGTCATTCGCCGAGTGACCGTCGCGCTGCGCACACGTCGCTGCCGCCGCGGGTTATTTTTGTTTCACTTTTGCCTTTAGACTTTTTCACCGTCGAGGACGTGGGGCGAAGTATCGCGCGCCGCCAAGTGCCTGTGTTTGGAACTTTATATGTGACATTGTCGTGGCAGTTTAAAAACTTTAATTAGTTACTTTTAATTCAGTATGTTCATGTCCGGATTTTTCATTTTCTCCCCCGATTTATCTTCGAGGTGCGTATAAATATCTTTGCTCGCCATTACTAATTATGAAGTTGTTCACCTAGCGGATTGCGTATCTTGACCTGTTTTGTCTTCGATACTTTGTTGTTATTTTTCCTCGATTAATTCATTGTATACTTTCCTCAATATATTGGAATAGATTCTTAAGGAACTTAGTTATTATCGATTCCTTGAATTTTTTTATCTCTGTTGTAATAAGTTTCACTTGTAACAAAGGTTCACCAGTATTGGTGGTAATATTTTGTGAAAACCTTAGCGGTTGGAAATAATAATTTAACGAGTGCTAATTTCTCCGTGTGATTGTTACAGAATGACGCCACAAGAGGAGCGCGAGAGCGCGCGCGGGGTGGAGATCGCTGACGCCTTTGAAGATGAAATGTTCGGCCCGCCGAGGACCGAACCCGCGGCACGGCCGAAACTCTCTATGATTTCAGCGCGGCTACGTGCGAATGAGGAACGCAAACGGGTGATCGAAATCTGTTCACAGAAATTGGAGAACATTGAAGACCCAGCGCGTGACCTCCGGCGATCGGTGTGCATCAATAACACGTATTGCCGACTGAGCGAAGAGGCCCGCAAGGAGAAGGAAGCCAGGAGACGTCGCGCCAGAGAAGAATGCGACGACTCCTGGGTAGGAAAGAAAGCTCGACGGGCGGTCGAGGACGAGTGCCTGGCTTTACTGGACGCTATACCTGAGTTAGGCGACGCGAACCTCGGCTGTGCGCAGCTGGCGCGGCAACTGCCTCGGCAGGATGTCCCGTTGCTCCCGCCTGGCCTTCTTACGGTGCTCGACTCATGACCGCGCCGCACCACACACCTCCACACACCGCTGTGACGCCAGCAATCGGAATGAGACGCGCTCGAGCCGAACGCGCTCGAAACGTCCACCGTGTTCCCGGACGTGCGCGCTCGTAGCGAGCCGGCCGTGCTCGAAGCGAGCCGTCCGCGCTCGAAGCGATCCGGGTCGCGCTCGGATCGGCGCCGTGACAGGCGACGAGCGCCTCGTTACATCCACGTCAGCGCGGACACTCGACGTATAGCCAATTCTTTGTTGTTTAAGAAGAGTACTTACTTTGTTAGCATGTTTTATTTTATTATTTAGTGAAAGTTGCTCAGGCGCTGCCACGGGCGCGCTCCGGATAGTGTTCGATGGTCGTTGCGTCGGAGCGCACGGAGTTTCGTCCGCTTTATGATGCGTGATTAACGAAGCTAATCCAGAATGTTCTATGGGTTACATCGGAGATTTAGTTTTAAGCCGTAATGTTACATTATTGTATTATATAGTTAATTAATTAGATAATAAGTGATAGTGCAAATGACTGGGAACGGCCGCGAGGGCTACTGTGAGGTGTACGTTTTCCTTATGTTGTTTTATTTTTAATGTCGCCTATTATTATTATTAGTGCTGATATCGAAATTTTAGTTTTTTTTTTCGATAATATTTTAAACGGAATCTATTCCTCGCAATCCGCCAACTTGGAAAGTAAAAGTTTTGTGGCGAGTGAGCGAGCATGCATGCAGTAGGCCCGTCTAGTAGGCCATCGAATGTAATTTGTGACGAGGTGTTCGTTTATAACTGAAACAAAAGAAAAATTGTGTTTTGGAAGTTATGGCGCGTCAAACCGAAGGCGGCTCGTGAGACTCGCGGCCTTACTCGCGTAGACCGGCAAGGGCAAACGTTCGAGAGCCAAAGCCAAATGTTTGATCAAGCATTGCATTTTTCCGAACAAGTCTCAGTTTTAGTTTGTTTTGTTGCATTACAATTTTTTTTATGTTTGTAGTTAGACGTACATATGTTTCTTTCACGTTACCTTATCACATAATTTACGCTCTGTTACCATTTCTAAATATAAATTGGTTAGCATACGTATTTATATTTTAACGTTTCGTGATTACTTATCGTTACGATTTTAAGGGCGTTTTTATTTTGTAACTTGTTAGTGTCGTTGTTAATATTTTTTATACATTTATGTTAGCAATTATCGATTGGCTGAATTAACTGTAGTTGTGCAATCTGAGATACTGATGGCGTTTTCATATTAAAATCTTAATTGTCGCAAAATATATCGGTAGTTGCCCGCTTCGCCCCTCTGAATAGTAAGTAGGTACCTCGTGGAAGTCGTGGGGAGGTGGGGGATTTGTGGAGGAGGGGTGGATTAGGGTGGCTGGGTGGGTGGGGGGAGAAAGGGCCGGGGCCGCGCCGTTCCCAGCACTTCTGTGATATTAGCCTAGACTGTATGTCGTGTTCGTGCTAGTTTCCCCATCCGATGAGTTTTTTGGACACCACGCTTTGTACAGAGTAACGCTTCGAGAAATTGATTCCTTTTCTACATTCGAAAATTTTATACGGATTAACCGAATTTTGTAATCGTTTACCCCGCTGTAGTACAATTAGATGTCTTTCGTCGATGTACTATTATAATGTAGAGAGTTATTTCCTTTTATAAGGCGTTCGTATGGTTGTTAGGAATGTATTAGAAAATGTAAGTGCTTATAGAGTCCGACACTCCAACAGGAATTGCGGTTAATGACAAAATGAATGCATGCAAACGAAATACTTTTTTCGGCCGTTTCGAAATTTCTACGTGAATGCAGAAATTTCGTGTCCTTCAAATTTATAAAAGAAAACAATGTGTGATTGTAATGCGTCAAATATCCAGAACAGTCTGTGGCAGATAAATTTATGGAAGCAAAAGACCTCACTGGGAACAATGCTGATGTAAAGTTTATCTAGCTGATAAACTAACGAATCGCTCTGTGTATTGTTTACTAGTTTTTAACGGAATCACAACAAAAATGTATTCAGTTGTACACGCACATATAAATTAAGCAGCGAATGTATTCAATGAGCCACGTTTATATCGGCGTAAAATAAATTTTATACGCGAGTGAACGACCAAAGTTTCATGCTAGATGATTAAATGTATATAACGCGGCTAAAATAAATCGCCACAAAGCGAATTGTGAGATTTTAATGTAAAATATAATAAATATTTTGTAATACCGAGCCTCTAATTTTTGTTCCATAATCCTGAACAAGAAATCCTTTTCTTAAATATGATGAGATGTAATCACAAAAAACCATTTTTATTATTATTTTTGTATTGTATATCAACTTGAAAGCGATTAAAAAATTACAATATTCGTACAAAATTGACCCGTTTATGTATTAAACAAGTAATACATATTATAGATAAAAAATATTTATAACAATTGTTTACATAGAAGTTCTAAAGAATGTCATCTGTAATTATCTACTACTCTAAATATGTGGATGAGGCAGTACGCGCCAACTTATACAGTCATTGCCATCTCTTTCTTTGTCTATAGAACTGAGCGGAACCGATATAACCGAATAATTGATACAATCTCCACACAGTTATCATGTAACATGCAAATGAGAATTGCAAAATGTCAGTTTATGTAGTGTACATTGCTTACTGAGTTTCTCGATCAAATGTACTTACTACGTATAGCTAGTAATGGACGCGTTTTATTCGATAATTACACGATACGATATTGAGTAAGCATTGACATGGAGTGGGTTTTGTCACAAAGGAATAATCATAATATTAAATGAAGCAGAAAAGTTATGAGAAAAACATGATGTATTTAAAGTATTTGCTAATGAAGTTCTGCATAAGGTGTAAAATAACTGAGGTGCGAAAGTTTTAATAATATGATTAAATGTGATTACAATTACACATTAAATACTTATTAAATAAAACAACGAATCATCCTTAAGTCTATGAAAGATTTTAGAAAATTACAAACTTGTGGCGAATAAATTCAGGAACAGATGACAAATAGGGATTTTATAAATTAAAGCAAAACGTTTTCATAATTTACTTGTAGAATATCAGTGACCAATTTAATACACTTTTGACGTATATATTTTTAATGTGTAATGAATTAAGAATAAAAATAACAAATTAAGTATGAAGGAAATAAAAATAAAAGATTTTATCTTTTAAAAATATTTTGTGTTTTGATGTAAATTTCATGTATTTATTGGTAATGTATTGTCGTATTAAGGAGTTGTTTTATGCAATTAGAGGCGAGGTAATCCGTTCGGTGAGAACAATAAAGATAAAACCAACGTTTTGTAAATGTTATCGTAATTTTATTAACATGATTAGCAGCTATTTTATAAATGTTTCCTGTCATAGGCTAAGAGATGATCATTAAATAAATATTAAATGATAGTAATGTTATTTTATTTATGATGTTAACCAGATTTTTTTTATAATTAATGGCTACTAACTTTTAAGTTCCAACTGAAGTGGTTTTGTAGTTTATATATGTGTAAAAAATGTCACAAATCCCGGATTAATGCTATAATATTATATATGAGTGACTTAGCTGAACCCGACACAAGTACTTCTCGCAGAATTTCATGAATGTTATTAATTTTATTGGTAGAAGAAACGAAAAAGTACGTATGTATAATAATTATAATAACTTTTTATTTTAAATTATAAGAAAGGAATTTCTCACAAATTAAAATACGTACCAGCAAAACTTTTTTTTATTTTGTTTGCGCGGAACTCTATTTTTTTGAAACTTAAAGCTTGTATGTAAATACAGATAAAACGAAGGTTCCGCTGATATCGGTACAGCAGCTTCGGCTATAAGCTAAAAAAACGGCAAGAATATTAAAAATTGATTTTTTGTTTGGTCTGAATATTTATATGAATAAAAAAATAGGTTATTATGATATAAACAATTTTGCACTGCAGTTTTGTTCATTTGTGCATAAGTCGTCACTAAGTGAAAGTGACTAACGCTTCGCCAAAAATAAATAAACCTAGAAAACAAAACATATTAAAAAGAAAGCAAGTTTTTATACCCAAAGGTGAAAAGTTATTGCAGTTTTCTAATTACTACTTAGTGTGAACCATAGAAACTATTACTCGTACTCGACACAGAATTGGGGAGTGTAATGAGGCATTTCTTTTTCCCATTTATGGTCTATGCTACGAAATACGTGAATTATGTCATTTACAGCATTATTAGGTACATATATAAAACCGCTAGAGGAAACTGCAATAGTAACATTTCTCCAAAATTACTTTTAAATAAAATAGAAACGTACCTCAGTTGTCAAGAAATCGGTCTGAGTAACAGTGCAATAATAAATTCCACTTGGAAATAGTAGTAAAACAAGAATTATTTTATTACTTATACAATTTTTGAATTTTATACTAATAATTCCAATATTTTCACTAAAGTTAAATTTAAAAATTCAAATATATAAAAAAAATTACTAAGTAGATACTATATCCTTGTTATCTTATAGAGATTAAGTATTAGGTATGACATTAAACAAAACGAAAAATAAATTTTACTGTAAATTTAAATAATAATAATAATAATCGCATATTTGATAACATACATTTTGGTGTCTAATGTGTTTAAAGAGGATACAATATACACAAAGCTAGGTGGGACACACCGTTCTCTTAAGTGCTCGTATTTGCGATGCGGCTGGCTCTATTGTGGTTTCAACGCCATCTATTATCAATTCTAGTAACTGGAGTAGATGCTCGGTAAAGGTAGTGATTGACACGACTACATACAAGTCCTATCAACCAATAACCTTGCGCCCTACACGATTGTAATTAAAGGTGTATCCACAATTGAGTACAACGCTAATTTTTAGCTCAAATACCCTTACATACACGTTTATTGCGTTAGTACTTATTTTAACGCACAAAACGTGGAGAATATCTTCATAGCGATATAAAACAACAGGATGTGTATTATGAGCAAAATTATTTTGATATTATAATGCTGCTACAATAATAATTCGTTAATAAATAATAGAGTAAAACAAAAACCAGAAATATCGATATTTTTTATGTTACAAATTATACGTTAATAATTAGAAATTAAGTTTGTATGTAGAAAGCCCAGTGGGCGCTCCTTAATGACAAGCTCTTATCGCTCTGACTATTTACACGATCAATATGTCATTTCACTTACAGACGTTGGTGTACACTGTGCCAAAGTGTGTAGCTGTTATAATGTAGTTAAATTAATGTGGTAACGTACCATTAATTGAATGATCTATAAATTTAAAGCGGGTATTAATTTATCGTACAATGATAACAACACTTGTCGTGAATATATATATATATATATATTCTAATCCATCATGCAATTAACAGAAGTTAAAGAATAGATATTTTAAAGTTATTCATTACAAGCAGTTAATGAAATAGTCTTTGAGCATATTACTTTAGCCCCTGAATGTAACTGAATATAGAGATTTTTTGTAACAAAATGCCTAATAAGGGCAGCTCTTTAACGAACCTTTCTTCTTAAATAAATTAAAACAATAAACGTTTTTTTTACCACAAAGCAGGTACGTGAAACGCCTGGGTAAGACAATGAGATGCTAGTAAAATGTTTACATAACACGAAATCTCCTTCATCGCAATGATATACGTTCCGATACCTCAATATTTTTTCATATACCATATCTGTTAAAACTAGATTTACTGAGCCCGTTGACGAACCAACCCTAGATAAGAATATCCGTGTATATATATGTGTATATAATATGCGTTTCACTTTTTTTTTTTTTTTTTATAACGTCTCTGGCAACATTGTTCTATACATTTTGTGCAAAACAGTAAAAATAAGATTACAATAATGCACAAAATCACTACAGACTCGAAAAGAAAACCATAAAAATGTATCGATAAATCTTGTGCTAAACTTCATTAGGAATATAGTAATGTAGCAAATAATACCGTTTGACATCACAAATAGGCTGCGGTGATATATACATAATTAATCTTCAGCAAAACAGCTCCACTACCGGTAAAACCCTTCTTGTGGAATTAGTTAATTATAACATTTACCAAAAAATGAGTAAACAATTAAACTCAATTTCACATAAGGTTAGATTACAATGAGGCCATAGATAGTGAAACATAGTCGTAGAATACTTTGATTACCATTGCAGCACAGCATTTATGTTATCAAGGCAGATTGACAGAGGGTTGGGGGGGCAGGTGTAACAGCTAGGAACGCGGTCTCGTAAATCTTGCCACTGCCAACTACTCGTGTGGCCCCGGGGAATCGAATCCAAAACTATCATGTTACGACGCAAGCGGCAAACCATTGCGCCACGGAGTTTTCCAATCTGTGATCTTCATTAACTATCTCATATATAAAATGAAATAACGCTTATAGCCATCAAAATATTGAATAAAATTTATTTGAAGCAATTAGTCCTAAATTGAAATCATTGAAATCTTACTTACATTATTGAAAAATTAAAATCTAAATTATATCTTGAAATGGCTATTTCTTTAAATATTTTTCGCAATTTTAGGTGCGCAGTTCTTAATCAAATATTTGAAGATGTTAATCTTCAAACATTCTGACAACCAGTCGGCCTTTTCGGCGCCTGTTATACTTCGCAGGTACCCTCCAGTCACTAATGACGTCTGTTGTCTGTTCATCCCTTTATTATATTCGGGCTTCAAATATAATTGTTTTAATGATTCCATTACGCGTACTCACCTAAATAATAATATTCTATTAATAAATAAATCTTTATTGCACTTGTCCACTGAGCTTCACAAAAATTGGATCGCGTCCGTAGCGAGATAGTTTACCGCTTTGTAACTGGGGTTCTGGGTTAGATTTCCGGGCCATAGATGTAGTGGGGTCTGAATGGTGGTAAAGTTTTTGAACTCGCCTGGCTAGCTACTACATTCGGTGTGAAAAGTTGCTGTGTTTCGGAAGTCATACACGTGAGAGCCTACAGTGTTCTGGGCGAACACATTTCACCATTTATGGTTTTATTGTTATTTATCAACGGGTAAAATCCAGGTCAGGGGTTCCTATAATCAATAAAAAAATATCTTTAAAATAAATAAATAAAATCCTGACAATAATAATAGGTTGACAGTTTCTCACGAAAGGTCTAACGTGACCTAAACTTCACATAATGTTAAGTGACAATGAAGCTGTAGATGGTGAAAAGTGCTCGCCTAAAATACTTACTCTCATATGTATGACTTCCGGAACACAGCAATGCTGTTATGGCGGCAGATTGACATTGAGGGTGGTAGTCAGGCAGGCAGATTCGAGAAAACTCCTTTATTTAAACTCCAATAATGTGATCCCGATGTCAAACTAAGAACCTTTGTGTGACAAAGCAAGCGGTAAACGACTGCGCTATGGATACTTGGGATGTATATCATTTAAAGTCCGAAAAATGTATTTTAGATTAATTGTCTTACCACCTATGCCTTTAGTGCATTCTTAAGGCATATTCCTATTGTCCGGACTTGTTATTCTATTAAAACTCGCGAGCAAGAAAAGTATGTAAGCATATCATTAAACATAAACAAATAAATTCCTAGCGATATCGTCACGATAAGTTACGGGATATCCCTAAAGTCTCAGGAAATCCCCGATTACCGAACGAACAAACAGTACTATAAAAGAGATAAGTGACAAAAAGTTTGTATACGTACGTAGTTTTTTCGCTCGTCATCAGGTGATTGCACAAATTACGTCACGACTGTGCCAAGGTTCCGTACGTCAGCGTTCGCTTCGATTCGCGCGCACAATTAAAACCGTGACGGTTTTCCTGCAGCTTATCAAGACTTAGTAAATGTGTCGACGCATGCATTTAATCGCTTTATTAACTTATTAGTGTTAGTATGCAACAACTAAGTTGGTTATTCGCATCGGAATTAGGGCTTTCGATATAGGCCTGAATACTGACAAGCTTTCACAGGTCGACAAAGTAATCAATTACACGTGTTAGTGTTTTTACCACGTTAGAAACACATAGCATTAGGAGGTGGTTTTGGTAAAGGTCAGTTTAAGAGGATATAAATTTAAATATATGAGTTGTATTTGTATAGAAAATAAAATGTGTAACACTTTAGGCCTATTTAATAACAACGTATATTTTAATTCAATACCAGATACCGCATGTCTTTTAAATATACTTTTATTTTAACTATTTTGTTTGTAAGCTAACGAAATGTGTTGATAAAATACAGAGATTATCACCTTAATTTTCTTTAGGATATATTTTTTTAATTTTTCGAATCAAAAATTGTACTAATAACATTATTATACAAATTGTACAAATAAGTGGTTTCGTGTATATTGAACTACAGTTTGTTAACAAATGAACGAAATATTCGAAAAAGAATTTCGTAAGCCTCTAACCCCTTAAAATAAAAAAAAATCATTTGTCATCAGGGCACTGTACGCATTATCTACAGTAGTTTCGTAAAAATAATTACATAAACCGCGACAATAAAAGTATTGAATGCAAAGGTTTTGTTACTTCCGCAATAGTCAACAGCGGGCTGTCAGCAGTTTGCCGGTTGTGCAACTCCAGTTTTTTTTGGTACAGTTGATCTGCTGCCCTCACATCAACGCTGTTTGCTTCAAAATGGTGTCGTAAGTGGGTTACCAGTACGACTTCACCTTCATAATAACCATTGCGTCTGTGATACGACATCATTCTCGCTGAATACTCCACTACTACTGTCAAATAGCCGTCAGTTGTTTATATTATGTCGCCTAGTGGGAATCTTGTAACTTATCACTTCATTCATTAATCTAACATAGAAAAGTAGGTATACAGCATAGAAGCGAGTGTTTGTGGAGTCTGTTTATTTTCGGTTCATTAATTAATCTTCGTGTTTTACTGTCCGTTTTTGGATTGTCTTTTTAAATTTTTGCATGATTTATTTTTTTTGTTACGCGTAGTTTTGTCTAGAAAATTTATATTGTTGATAATAATGATAGTGTTATGAGAGATTTCTATGTACCCATACTTCCTCACAAATTGCCATTGGTGCATTATGAAAGGCATTGAGATGTCTTAGGGGACGCACTGAAATATCGACACAGAACAGCAAGTCTCGAAATTGTTTTGTTGGTTATATTATTTTATAACAAAATATATGCCATGAAACACAGCTGGCCTTAAGACGGTATTAACTTGCCGCCAGGTATATCGCGTACTCGATGTTCCCACTGTAATATATAACGCAGGTAACCAGTTTTTTGTGTGTAGTTGATAAATGGGCGCGCAGCCATCGGCAAGCGGTCACTGTGACCCATTCATCTTATCTCAATAAATCAAGGTAGCGACGCCTTGTGGCTTCTGAAGACTTCTTTCGCTCGCTTCTGAGTGCCCACAGCCTATTGATTCTTATTTCTACCACTTCTGATTACGCACTAATTCTAATTTTTGTGCCTTCTGAAAACTGCATAATTTTCATTGGATTAAGTCAATGTAACTAACAATATAAAATTTTAGAACTCTCTGTAAAATAATACGTTGCATTATAATGCATTGCCGTGAATAAGGTTAAAATGAAGCATTTGATGGTGCTAAAGGAATCTTATTGTTATCATCAGACGATACCATCAATGAACAATTTCTAACAACGATGTAATCACGCATACAGACACAGCGACGTTTTTTTTTTTTTTGTTTTAAATTAATTAGTGATGAGACGAAATGGGCCGTATACGGACGGTTAAGGATATGCGGCGCTAGTAAAATATATTTGCTATGAACCACATGTGCGCGTCATTTGGACACATGATGACAAGTGTCAAAAGCTGAGGTGTTTTGTTTTAAATCAGCAATGGGCTACGTGTCATAACACCAATTTCACATGTTGTTTATTGACAATGACGTCATAGATGCTGAGGCAGAGGAGTTATTTTAAGTATGATGGAACAGAGGGACAATATTATGACAACAGGCCGACATGGATGGTGGTAACTAGCCCTGATGGGTTTTAAAAAAAACTCCACTTCAAACTGTAGTACTCGTGATCCCGTAATCGAATCAAGGACTCAGTGTTAAAAATATAAAACATTGCCTACGGAAACATTAAAATTTCAATAAATATTATTGAAGTCAGATTCCATTAACGTTTTCAGTCTACTGTTCGGCACAGAAATGGTCGTGGCAATGTCATATTGTATATACAAACGAACACCGGCAAGAGAGGTCTCGCGCAAATTAAACTTTAATACAATCAAAGGTGCAAATATTTCACGTGGGAATATAATCTATAGCAGATTACTATTTTTTTAAAGATTTTTGACATCTAAATTATTAAAAATATCATAAACTGTATTTTAATTTTATACTTGTTTATTAACCGCTTTCAATTTCTGTTCTATTACTGTTACATTCCATGCATATTTCTACTTCATGTTATTTACTACAATTACGGTGTAATAAATGTTTTGTTTTCGTTTATGTGTATCATATTTAGTACACATAATTACATTATAACCGAATATAAAATATTGTATAAAATTGAAGTACGATAAAAAAGTACAATCAAGTTTATCTAAGATTCGAACTTCATAACCGCGCCGATGACTGATTACAGCCAGCCATCACGTGTCCACAAACGATCGCAAACTCGGTAACACATACAAAATATTAGCACAGAAACCAATTTAAACTATTTCTTTCATTATTTTATATCTTATCGACCGATAATCAACGATGTACGTATATTCCGATAACGGTAGGAATGTTTCAAATCGCATGCTTGTGTATGTGTGTGTCTACACAATAACATTTCAAGGTCACAGTTGCATGTGTGCATTTAATTAAATGATACAACATGGCGGCCAATTGTCTGCAGATTTGAATAAAATAAAAATTTTTGCAAATAATTGTAACGATAAATCCTAATGAAAAGATAACGAATCCTTTCTGTTTGCCCGCTCTTTTGTCTGCTTCCGTGCGCGCAATGGTTTACCGCTAGTCAAGTAACGCGGAAATCCCGGGTTACATTCAGGGGCCACATAGGTAGTGGAATCTACCACCTCCAATGTAAATCTGCCGTCATAACAGCACTGCTGTTTTCCGGTAACCGTACTGTGAAAATCAGAAGTATTCTGGGCGCGCTATATTATCTATGCCCTCATTTCACTTAATATAAGGAGAGTTTGAGATCTAGTATTGGTCCATTGACCATAAAAATATCCTAATGGATGTTTTTATTTATTTTATTCCTAGAACCTTGAGAAATACAAATCGGAAAATTGTTATCAAAAACAGTACAAATTTACTATAAAACTTTAAAGACTCAAAATTTTTCTTTGATTTTTGTTCATATACTAGCACATTCCTGAATTGGGTATGACGTAAAGAAGAATGAAATTTAATCTTTAGTAATCAATGGATTTTCAACATCTATCCTTCAACTGATTTTATAAACTATTATTTTGATAAGGTACCAATTTTTTTATGGGTTATGGGCTAAACGTTTGACCTCGATCTCACCTGATGTTAAGTGACAGAATCAGTACATGTCCATATGTATGAATGCCGGAACACAGCATTGCTATTATGGCGGCAGATTTATATTGAGAGTGGTATCTAACCAGGCAACTTCAAAAAGTCTCCACTACGCGGTCCGGGAATGGTACCTCGGCGTTATGAAGAAAGCTGTACACCACTGCGCAACGCAGACAGTAAAAAAAATCATTGTATAGTCAGTTAAGCGATCTCATTAGTTTTAAATTTTCGCATAACTAATCTACAAATATATCGAACTAGTTTTTGTCGACAAACGTAGCATATATTTCACGTACAAACCTATTTACCATTGTGGAGTTAGTGAAGGGTGCCTGCGGGTACCGGAAGTTCAATTAGAGGCTCAAAGGTGGCTGCACCCTTTGCTTGCATTTTTTATTTAAAATCGTTGTTAAGTGTACATAGAACAATTTGAATTTTTAGTACTTATAATTACTTAAATCAATCATAACGGTCTAATTACCAATCACCGCCTATTTCCACTACCAATGGAAATATAACAGTTTATTCGTAAATAAACTTTGACTTTAAAAAAAATTAAATTTTCAAGAAAATCAGGAGTCTACACTTAGAAATCAAAGTGACTGTTTGTGATAATATAATATATTTTTTTATCTTAACGCATATTTACATGATATTAATGCTAATAAGGCAGTTGATTTTTTTTGTCTGTCTCTCTCTTTGTTTGATATCCGAACGGACTGAACCTATTTCGGCGGGATGGGATGGCTGGAAAATGTCTGTTGGTACAAAGATTGAAATAGGAATAGTACATAAAAGTTTCAAAAAATTAGGGCTCCGCGCAAAAAAAAATTAAAAAATTGTGAAGAGCATTCGATTTATAATGATCAAATTAGATTTGTCAGAGGTACATTAGATTTACCGAAAGATAATTTTTCGTTGATCTGTCTGTTGTTTTTGGAATTCCTATTAATCGTTACCCATTTTTTCTTTATTTAATAAAATTCAGCTTGTAAAAAATTGAAACGTACGTTTTGTCCTTATCCAATGTAAACAAAGATATTTATTATTTTAACTTTTTTTTGGCTCTAACAGCCAGCCTTGATAGGTCATGATAGAATTACAAAGGTAACAATGTTGAAAATACCATTGGAATAAAATCAAAACTGAAATTGAAAACGTCAGGAGCACAACGTTGAATAACTGGTAGTATATTGTTACTAAATATAATTCAAGCGAAATTCAACTTTTGTGAGATTCAAAGGTATTTTAATTGAAACCGAAATACAGAGACTACGTTAATTATGGATGGAAATAATGTCACATTTATATGTTACATTATGTATTTGAACAGACAATTTGTTTACCAGTACTGTATGTATATTTAGTCTGTTAATACCTTAGCCCGGATAAATTTGTGAGACCACACAGGATTATCTTGTCTTACTAAAGTCCATCTAGGTAGTAATCAACGCAGTGTTTTCTTTTTAAATGCAATCGGTTAACGCTTGACCTCCATTTCACACGATGTTACGTGACAATATAGTAGTAGACGGTATAGCATACTCACCCACAACGTTGCTATTATGCCAACAAATTGAAATTTACACTAGTTACCCAAGCCACTGCTACGATCTAAACTCTATCACTCATGATTCTCGAAATTGAACCAGAGACCTTGTTGCGTTCAACCATTGCGCCACGGAAGTACAAAAAGGTCCGAGGTACAATTTTGTAGCTAAATAAGTAAAGTTTAACTTGTTAGATGTAAGTAACCTGACTAGTTATACATCGTCATCCTGCCATTGATAGCATTGATGTATTCCGGCAGCCATATTCTATTCAGACCTTCGTCTTCCTGAACTGAAAAAAAAAATCATGATTGGAATTTTAGCGGCAATAGTCAGTTCGAAATAAAGACTTAGCGAGAATTTCGGTTGACAGGCTAAATCTTCCAACTCGTGCCTATATCTTTCTACAAGCTGACACGTAATGTCGAGCGTATATCGGTAGAATCTATTCGCGCGACAAAACTGTACGAGAATCGAGTTACATTTACAGAGTTGCTCGAGAATAAAATCTTAATCCACTTTGTGGTTAAGTCGAAATACAAATGACACACAACGCAATAATAAGTCTTAAATTGGGGCGCTTTCACACCTCGCCGTAGCGGCCGAGTAATGTGTACGTAACACACGAACATTGTTATGCACAACGTGGAATGCGCGTTGTGACATTACGCTCTTATATTTTTGCTGATTATTTTTATATTTTTAAATGTGTGAAAAATTAAATGAATGTAAAGGGTATAAAGAACGACAAAATATAGAAATTAATGGAGGGGTTATTCCGAACCCATTTGTGACGTACTAGGCACCACATAAATAAAGGTATGAGGAAAAAAAAAGGTTACTTTATTCTATTAATGACTGCGATCGAATGAACAATATTTTATATAGAATTAAGTTAATATACTATAACCCATTCTTATACATGTATTAGTGAAAAAGTCTGCAATGGTAAAAGGCATTAGCTTAGTAACAGCCAATCTTATTTGAATGGGAAAATTGACGCGAGCGTGCGTTTCGTATTAAGTATAAGGTACGAAACCATATCGTTTTTAATGTAAGAATGGATTTAACGTAAGGTAACTCGCCCAGAGGGTTCTTTCAATAGAACACTACTAATAACAGTCAAGTATCGGTTACGGGCTAACACTTGACATGAACTTCACCTGATGTTATGTGACAGTGAAACCGTGGACGGTGATTCGTATTCCCTTAGAATACTTATTACTTATTAAAGGCAAGCGGTAAGCCACTGCCCTTCGGGGGCAGTTAAGTACAAGTACTTAAAAAAGCTAAGTTCCATATTTATTATGAATATCTGTATAATATTCGACTCATTGTCCAATGAAGTTTGTGTAATGAAGGTTAAATATTATATCAACCAAATTTAAGTACTTTCACAGGTACATGATAAACTATTTGATGTATATTTATTCTGGAATATGTCATATTATGAGTACTCTGATTCGTTATACCTTCGATAAATATCAATAATATCAACAGGCCACGTATCGACGAAACGAAGAAAAATTTAACTACAAAATATGAACATATTTACATTCAATTTCAACGTTAATGGACAGCAATACGTAACTTCTTCCTTGTTCGCTCACGAACTCGTCAAAAGCTGGTTTCTTTTCCTGTAGATAGAGTCCATTAACGATATCGTTAATTAAAATAATGATTATTAATATTCATTTGCTCAATAATCATTGTCGAATAGAAGAACTAAATAAATATTGGATGTATTCGGTCACTTTCCATTTAACTCTATTGAGGTCTAGAAGATTCCAGAAGTTTCAAGTATGACATGTAAAAACACTAAACTAAAATTATCGTAAGTCCCACATTTATTCTTAAATTTAACAGTGCATTCGCATCACCTTAGCATGCATTAGATCGTCTCCACGGAATAGTGGTTACGGTACATGGAGGTCTCAGTTTCGATTCCAGGGCCACAGAAGTAGTGGTTGCCAGTGGTAAGGTTACATAGAGTCTCTCTGGCTAGCCAGTACCCTCAACGTCAATGCTGCCTTAATACTGTTACTCTGTTCCGGGATGTCGCATGTCACATGTAAGCGCCAGTGTTCTGGGAGAGCATGCTTCAACATCTACGACCTGATTAACACAACATTATGTGTAGTGTTAGCTCGACGTCGACAAAGAAAATAAAAAGGCATCAATTAGTTATAAAACCTTTTTGATGCATTGGCTAGTAAATTAAATTCAAGGACATCGGGATCATCACGCGACCGTGATAGTTTTTCTACATTTCAAAATGTAACCAGGATTGTGTCTCCCATTAATATTAATACTGGAGTCCGTAACAAGCGCAATGCATTCAGTTTCTTGCTCCAATTCTTCTTTCCGTAACCGCTGGATGTATTCAATCGTATTGTTCGTAAGTAGTAATCGTATTGTTTGTTTAAATTTGTGACTTCAAGCGTTCGAACGTACCATGACGCATCCTAGTCTTGATATCGTTACTTTTAACCGACATCAAGAAGTAAGTACTCGACACGTGTCTCTTTTCTGTTCTTCTTCTATGACCGCATAACTTTTTACAGGAAAGTCCGATTTTGATGGCTTATTTTGTTTACTCACTACGGCACGAAGTTGATTCCATAAAACTCAAAAAAAAAAAGAATTCAACCTTAAAGGTTTGAAATATGAAAGGAAGATTTATCAATGTGTGCAATTTTCATAGAAACATTGTGTTTCATGAAAATTTTTTCATTGTTAATTATATGAATACATCAAAATTCGTTCCGTAAAAATTAAAAAAGAAATCCGAGCCCAGAGGCGAGAGAATAAAAAAAAAAGATTAAATTTTAAAGTATTCATAATTTCTGTAATAATTTTAACTTTTTTTTTGTTACTATTTAACGTCCATATTATTTAAAACAGCGCAACTTCATATTTATTGCAATGTGTTACCAGCGTAATAACCTTTATTATGCACCAGCCGCTTAACCGACAGTATTGGAACAACTCTTAATAATTAAAATACGAGCAATCAAATTTTTTTATTTGTAATGATCATTTTTTATAATCACATTTAATCGTCATATAATTACATAACTCTACAATACGCTCTGTACTTGAAGTAACAAGACACTCGGTGAGGTTTGTATTTTTTGTATGAATAAAATAACAATATTTTTAAAACATAAAAGAAACATTTTAAAAAGAACTATTAAAAAAGAATTTAATTACGCGGTTAGCATGTAAGTTCTCGTTATTTGTTAAATATAACCTTTCGTCGACTTAGAGCTCAATTAACCGTTATGTTACAATAAATACATTCCGCCGGAACAAAACGCCCTCGCTGCACATATTGCGTCCGGGACAAATTCAAGTGTAAACCCCACGAGCCGCGAGCACCACTCAACCACGTGACCGCATAATCATTAAATAACCACAAATAAAAATGAATGTGTAATATAATAATTACTTGAAAAAAAAAATTACTGATATTTAATTTAAATTATGTATTATAATTTCGGACAAAAAAAACTGGATAGCGCGAATTTAGTAAAACGTCGCCCCCCCTACCCTCCCGCGCTACACCCCGGACGTCTCTCTCCCCGCGCCATTCGTTCCCCAGTTGGGCCTGTGGCAATGACCGCGACCCATTTGGCGCGACCGCGCCGCTGCCCTGCCAAGCGGGAGCGATTTCCAGCGATGTTTACATAAAGAAACGCTTTAAAGCGCTTTATTTGTTCGAAAACACCTTTTGTAAATAATATCACCTTGCGTTATGGTATTGTACGTAGATGTTTAAGGGGTTTGAGTCTCCCAATTAGAATCCAACACAGAAGAAACCGTTTTGATTGTACATTCATTTTGATTTTATTCAGCACTCGAAAATGATTTAATAACGTGTTAACTAAATTTGTGTGGGAAGGTCTTAAAATCTTTTCCAGTTAAGAAAATTCGCGCAGGACTGAGGAGAAAAATAAAAATATAACGAAGGCGTACTTGGTTATATTAATATATTCAATGCATAAAACATATTCAATTATTTTAAGCACGTTTCGAGATTTCTAACACGTTTTTTTTATTTACCTGCGTTACCAATTAAAACTATTTTTAAACATTATGAAAGTCAGGTTTGGAATTCATTTTAAGACTTATACTTTTGAAAATAAAGCATGTAATTTTTTATATTCAAATAAATACATTTTTAATGTATTATTATTTTACTACGTAATGAAATAAAAAACATATACTCAGTAATTTTGGATAAAGTGACAGTAATCTGTTTGTTTGTACTTTCGCAAGCTAAAATACAAATAAACAAATTGATCTACTTCACATATAAGATCTTAAGTCATTTTTCGTCACAGAAGAACCTGTTTATCGGTGAACCTTTCATAACTACTTGTCAAGATTTTTTTTCCCTATATGGTTATCAAAAGCTGGAAATTCATCGTGATCTCGATTTAATTGTTAAAAACGATTACAAATTAGTACAAAGGACTCCCAGCTTTGCATTTCGACGCGATAAATTATCGACTAATATTGATTTATTTCCTGACAGTAGGACTATGTTGAAATACACTTGTCCTTTACAGTTTCACAGTTAAGTAATAATATTATCATCTGTGTATTTTTGAAAAATTATTCATTTTAAAGCGGATATTAGTTTTTTTTTAAATTTTATTTTCAGTTAATTTAATAACGTGTTTTATATGTACCAACTCAACCTTTGTCTGTGGATTTTAATTTTATATACAAGTCCATAGGGTTCGTTAAGTATTAAGCATGAGTAAATAATTCGTGTCACGTATTTCGCCAAAAAAGAGCGAGAAGTACCTTTATCGAATTTTCAAATACGACTTGATGGCTTTGCATTAATGATAAGTGGTAAGTAATGGCTGCCACATATGTTTATATATTCGGTGGTATAATTATCCTTAACAATGTTATTTAATATGACATTTAGGATTCATATGAGAAGAGATTTTGTATAGTTTAAAACCCTTGTTTTTATTAAATAAAATTAATATTATCAGTTTCGATCAACTATAAGACAACTTTAATTACTTTATGTCCAGTTTAGTGTAATAATTTAATATTACCACATCATATTTTGTTTACGAAAAGAAAACATCTTTTTATGAAATAATAAAACTCTTTATTGTTTCATTTCATTACGAGTTCGATGTGTGCCTTAAGATAAATGGCATTGTTGTCATTCATCATCAGAATAATAATCTTATTTAGTAAACAATTATTTTAAAACGTAAAAATTTGCCTAAATGTTCGCCTGTAAAAGTAAGGAGAATTAAAAATGTAAATTGAACAATATCTTTTAGTGCACTTCCATTAAATGCAATATATTAATAATTGTAACGGATCGCGAGTCATTACAGATTTCTTCAAATTAATAATAACATTCTTTTAACAATTTGTTGCCATAAACAATGTTAATTATTCCCACAATGTTTATTGTATAATAGAAGAACTCAGAAATAAGAGATATGTACACATTTTTTTTTAATTTTCTCGCAGTAAACATAGGATCTGGTGTATTAACGTTACAGGCAAGTGATTGCAGTCTCATGCGTTTGCTCCCTATCTGTCTGCACTCCCTATAATCTTACTCAACATTAGGGTAAAGTCTAGCCCCTGCAAGTGCATTGTATTTATCGCGAGGGTTACTTTTATTATCTACCAGTGTGACTTGATCTACTATACACCATTGAGTACTACCCGTCGCGCCATAGTAGCAAGAGTTTCGGGGGACGTGGGAGCTCTTACTAGACTGGACGTGTTAAGTATGAAGCAGTATGTGAATTAATGGTTTGCGAAGTAAATTGATTTTACTAGTCACAAAGCATATTTCAGTTATTGGTTTAGCTAGTAATCGATCGATAACGTGTTATGTTAAAAAAAACTTCGTACTTGATCATACTTTATAACTTTAATACGTTAATTTACAATACATGTCGCTGCTAATAAAGATTGTCAGTGCAAAAAGCCGCTTGACTAAAAGTTACCTAATTTGCTAATCATGTGCGTCTATTAGTCTCTCTAACAATTCAATTTTGGTAAATAATGGCCTTGTACAAACATGCACAATTTAAATAAAATAAATATTTTTATACGTTATTCTCTGTAATATATTCTTCTTGATTAAAAATACGTGCCAATTTTATGTAATAAGATTATAGGTAACAGTGGTGTAATGCGATCGATATTATCGAAAGCAGACCGATTTGTTTACCGTTTAAGATTTTTTCATTGCTTTTCTTATAACTCTAGGAGTTTTATTGTAGTTTCGAAGACCGCCATCACTTTTACAATTACAAAATAATTACAAATCCAATGTACGGAGTTTTTTATTTTAAACATATAACTGTCACTTTCGTAAAACGATGTAATCGTGTTGGTAATTGTATTATATAATTTTTAATATTAATACTTTATTTATTAAATTTAAATTAATAGTAAGATTATGTCGTTTTACGCATGTGCCAGTTATTTGCATAGAACATTTGTACGTAGAAAACAGATTATTAATTTATTAACTAAAATATAGCGGAAGTATCGAATCAAATCTTGCCTTTAGATGGCTTGTATACATAACAGAATATTATGTGTTTCTTTAATGTAACAGCTGCTCGACAACATCCATTAATTCGTTTATTTATGAAAACTTTATTACACTATACAATATATAAAATAATAAAGAAGTCATTAAAGTGGCATTAGATATTTGATGTCTTTCAGCGAATGCCACACAACGCTTTACGACAGACAGAACGATAGGTTATGTGAAAAATGTTTAATAATTATTTTTAAACAAATATTAAAATTAATAATCAGACATTGTTTAATTTTGTTAACCCAAGGACAGCGGTTGCCTAATGTTGTACTGTATAACGTGCAGATAGTAAGTTACGTAACTTAAGCTATCTCCGTGCACAGAATTAAGTAGAAATAGCCAGAGACGTCCAGATTTCAACAGTTTACACTTTGTTCATTCCCTCATTCACTCGGCTATGACAATCTAACGCGGATTAATTCGAGTTCTCTGTTGCATTATTAATTTACATTTCACAATATATTACAACAAAAATCTTTATCAACTATATGCGCCGTTAATGTAAGCTCTGTCGTAATTTTTTTAGTGTAAAATTTTGATGACTGTTGATTCTGTTTTATAATATTAACAGCTCATATGAAACAATATTATGCTAATTTCCGTAATGCTAGGCGATCGAATGCAAACATCTCCTGTAGATGCCACCTGCAGTGGCGAAACGAATTGCGATTTTAATTCAGTCGTAATATTTGCGATTAAGAGAACAGATATAAGCAAATAAATTTATTTATTGTATTTTCTCATGGATTTACGTCGAATAACGTTTGAATCAATGAATTATAAGGAATAACTTATTAAAGAAAAGGTAAAACTCTTTTAAATTGCATTCATCGCTTTGAGATGTACAATACAATATGTACCAGTAATTTAACAAACTGAAGCGACCTACAACGCGGAACTCATAATGTTTACATAATACTGGACGGTGGAGATGCAAGCAGAGACTGGAGCAGTGGCTACCGGCAAGAGAGACTTCTGTAAATGATAGTTTATCGCTTACCTTTTGACACGGAGGTTTCGGCTTTGATACCGGTGTCGTAAGTAGTGGATACGTTAAATATTATGTGAAACTGACTTAAATTGTTAGTCCATTCATGATAATAAGCTTAATCACCAGACTTGACTGGCCCATTGGTGTAATAATAGTAATCTATGCCACTTACACGAGGGTTTGCGGATTCGATTCCCGCTCAGGACAAACATTCGTGTGATGAATATTTGTGTTTCTTCTGTGTCTGGCTGTTAATATACATTTATTTAAGCATATCTATGTATGTGTATCGAACCCTGATAACTCATACTAAAGGTGCTTAGATTCCTATCTTGAAATCAGAGTACTATGTATGAAAAATGTCCCCGGATATATATATATTGTATAAATATATATA
>DWQX01000724.1:0-36983 GCA_018245475.1 Pharmacophagus antenor
GCGGAGGAGGGAGCGAAGAGGACTAGCGGTTTACCGCCGCGGGGTTTTTAGTGGGTAGCCCCTGGGCCAATTCCCAGAAAAAGTGCCCTTCTTAGGGCGCCGGTAGCCCCACACACGCCTCCCCCTCCCACGGGGGGGGGGGGTACGGTGCAGCAATGCATTTTCCCCGTGCAAACAAAAAAAAAGGGTAGATTTATTAAATAGTATTAATTTGAGAGTTTTAAGAATTCTGGTTCTTTGCTTTATTTGGACTCGCACGTTAAGAGAACATTTACATTACAATTACACACAATAATTACAAGTAACACAAGCGTAAAGAACAGATTATATCGACAACAGGTAAATTGGTACTATCCTTTACCGAAAGATATTCCAATTGTTTGAAACGATAATAATAATATTACATAAATAATCCAAGATTTTTGATTGCAATTGATGTGGGCATTGTGTGCATTACATGAACATCCTGTATGTTAGTATTGAGCTGCGCTGGTAAGTCCGACTGTCACCCGGTAAACGACCCGTGTCAATTAGATTCGCTGCGGTCACCCGGCGACCACTGTCCATACGGTGCTTATTTATTGACAATAATGCGTACATACTGTGCTTGCCTGTGTGTTATATATTCTTTAACAAATATAACGAAAAGTATCGAAAATATTGATATTCCCATTTACTCGGCTTAATCCATTCATCATAATAGAAGTAGAATGAATGGTGAAACTTTAAACAAATTATTTAAGTGAAATAATAGATTCAATTTAATATAGAGCTAGTTTATGCCATTGATATGTGGTATTATTTTATGATGGAAGTATAAGTTATACAAAGAATAAGTTATACCACAAAATCTGAATATCGTACCATTAAGATTTTGCTAATTGAAATAAATATGTCGAAATTACGTATAAGTAATGATCATTTACCGTTTTGTTTTATGTAGTAAGTAGTCACCGCAGGCGGCTATCAATTTGAGATCGCTTGCGCGTTACGACGGTTCAAGGGTACCGGTGTTGTTCGGAGGTCAACGCTGACACACGAACCAAGCTAATGATGTTTTATATTATTGTTTTTTCTAACGTATCCATGATTTTAGAAATTTCCATCTAGACAGATCATCACATTAATGCAGTTGTATGTAACATATTTTTAGAAATCTGGAATGTGTAAAAGTTATTTAAAATTTTTAGCGTGTACTATATATTGAGTGTGGTTTTATTTTCTTGTCGCTGTTTTCATTAAATAGCAAATTCTAAATTCCCAAACTAATTTCATGTTTTTTCCTTTACCTTTTATCATGTAAATAATTATGGGTTTCAGTTATTGTAATAAACACTTATATATTCAATTGTTAAATACTTGGTGTTTTTGTAAAAACAAAAAAGAATCTATTTTGTAGGCGTTGAAAAATAATGGAAAGCATCTTGGAAAGAACAAAGGTGTATAAACAAATCACTTTCAGTTGTCAAGCAGACGAATAGAAGTATTTTAATGAAGCAGAAGCGGCTAATTACGGCCCTCCTTTGACGTTAAAACAACATCGATAAATCTAGCAGAGTACGTTCGAAATCACGTAAAAAGCTCCTGCGGGATTTGACCTCGGGACCCTGCGTAAGTTATCCCTTCAAACAATCGACTCACAGGCACAACTTGCTTTGAAATACATTCTCTTGGATTTTTCTACAGTTGTTGACGGGATAGTTAATATTACTTCATAGTGAACAACTTTTGTCGAAATGGAATCTAGGAGTTTATTTTTAACAATTTAAGTGGATTTATACAGTTTGAGTCAGTTTCTTTTTTAAATACAAAATGTTATGATAGTTCTGCTAATACATTAAACAATTTATAATCTATGATTAAAACAAAACGATCGAAAGATTTCATGCAGCTAATTGAGATGGCTTAAATTTTATATAACTTCTGTTACAGTTTCTATCATCCTCTAGATGTGGGATTGCGTGAGACAAAGTGTAACGAGATGCAGGGCACTTGGAGCAGAAGCAACTTGGCGAGGGGCGTGCGAGCGGGCGGGGCGCGCCAATCGGGCGCGGCCACGCCTCGCGCGCCGGGTCGAAAGGTCGACCGACCATTGGCGCGGAACAGTTCCGAACCACCGATAATACAAGACGGGCAAGCTGCGATCACGGTCTCCAAACTTCCAGACAAGTTTTATTTTTTAATTATGTGTTACTTGCCAATACGGTTTTAATTTCTTGATAAATATACTACAAGCTAAGAAAATAGTAAAAGAGTAAAAACTGGTTTGTTGTTAATAAAATAATTATATTTAAAACTTTCAATTCTAAATGAAATATGCCTCAAAAGAATTAGTAATCATTGTGCATAATTATTTTTTAAATATATAGTTTTTATTTCCTTATAAAGTTAAATGTCACAGGAAGCTATGAACATTTTTAATAGTAGCAAATTGCTTTTATTGGGTACATAGTTCAGAAACATTTAAATTAATAGGTGCATTATGTTTCCTGCGCATTATTGGCACTTTTTTGTACTCTGTTTTAAAATACACGGACATAAGCAATGTATGTTAAAAATTTGTTATGATTCAGTATGTAGTTGAGGCCTATCTCTAGCATTGAGCGTCTATAAGCTGATGATGATGTCGTTATTGATTTAAATTTTTATTTTTTTAATCAGAATAGTATTAAAAAACATATCAGCCATCAACCATCACACAGTGGTGAATTTTGATATTTTTATTGTCTATATATATATAAAATTAAGCTAATTATGCTACAAACATGCACTAAGTTCAATCTACCACATGTGACAGTAACTCTAGCCCTCACACCAGCTGCAAGTCGAATCCGTTGCACTTTTTTACTTCTTTTTGATGAAATTCGAGACCTGCGAAATGTTCCTCTCGGTTTAACTTTTTTTTTGATAAGCACGCGCTAAGCTTACCATATGGTGTTTTCATAACGGCCAAACAATATAACGCAGTAGCGAGATTAATAAAATATTCATAGAATTTTAATTAGAAACAGCAATAAAAGTGATCTTATATTTAGTTTAAAAGTTATGTTCTTTAAAAGATTTGTCTTAAGTATTTTATCTAATATTTATTATTAAAATGTCCGATATATTAATTATGGCTAAGATTATTTGTCATAAATTATTACTTTTTTGCGAATACGTTATAAATATAATCATAATATATTGCTATGTACCATAGTCACATAAATTAAAGTTTTATATAATTATGGTTCGCTTAATAAATAATTTTTGTAAGCAGATCCATCTGTTGGTTTCTGTAATTGTTACCTATTTAAATGCTCGCCGAGTGACTCTACCGCAGAACGCGCCAATTCCAATTCGGGAGCGGAAGTCGAAATATGATTTTTATAAAATTAGAAGCAACGGCGGCTGCAGGTGAGCCCCTCGACGACAGCACGATGTAGAATGAACGCGCTTGACATAATGTTGCCATTTGAAAAATTAAATATTTATTGTCAACTCCTTGTAAAAATTAAAAAAATCTTAGTCTTAATGAATATTGTTTTTTGTTTAGAGGTTTTGTTGCTATATGTTTCAATTATGTCAATAATAAATAAAAAAAAATTCACCTAATGTTTTTGACTATACGCTAAATATAGCCTTTTTGTCATTGATGTAATTTTAATGGAGGTTAATGGTAAGCCATTGCTGCATAACAAAGAAAACCTAAGAAATATTATAACGAATCGTGGGAAAGTGACATCTACGTTTTAAATAAGAGGAAATCGCTGTCATCGATGCGTGTTTAAATCAAATTCAAAATTGGAGCATCTTTCGACAGGAAATGTTAAATATATTAACGTCCAAGAGACACCGTGCTTTGTCATGCAGACGCTCTCTGTCTTGACCAATTATTATTTTTAATTTTTAAATGATATAATATTTATTTCACATTTAATTCACAGACATAAATAATAAACATTTCGTTATTGATAGTTTCCTTTAGTGTATAATGAACAGGTTTTTCATTTTATTTAATATATTTAATTTATAAGTATGTGCTATAATATGCATTGAAAACTGTATCTCGTGAAAAAACATTCAACAAATTTAAATATAATAATAATTTTATAACGGACTGTAAAACGGATTATATAATATATAAATGCATTCTCATTTGAGTTTGTATAATATAAAACAAAAATTCAATAAGTTATAAAGTTTTAACATCCGACTTTATACAATTATATAAACATTTTATACAATTATATAAATATCTATCCGGATAAAAGTTATTGCCGGGGATGACCTCAACTTTGTTTAAAAATAAAGAGTTGTAACACTATTTCCTACGACGCGGCGAAATCATCTGACACCAGATTCGATATTTATTGCCAATAAAAAAGATCGTACGGAGGGAATAATTAAACAACTTTTTTTCACACTTCCACCCGCTCTACTACACCGACAAAATACAAAAATGACCTAAGTTAAGTTTTATGGAAACAATTTAAGGCCACCACTGACATCCGGTCGAATATTATGTTGTAGATAAAAATTATCTTCAGTCCGTAATAACGGTTTCTAACATATATGGCAAGTTTAAACAATTCTTATAATGATTTATTTACATTTTGACAAAAATAATGTGATTAGATTTGCAGTTAAGAGCGTTAAGATCAACCAATTTCAATGTTATGTAGTAAATCGTTAGGTTTGCGGATAACTATATTTATTTATTAAAAAAAATTAGTTTAATTATATATTATTTTTACTCCCCGCTGTCTTAAGACTTCAATGCAAAATGGGGAGATAAATGTAGTCATTTACGGTGAACAAAAGTATACAAAGTAAAGAAATAGATATACTGAAATTCGAACACGTCCCTAACTGCATTATGGCCTATTTCTAACTACTAAGACATTTAATCATAGCATAACACAAAAGCTACAGCAAGTTTACATGCTATCCTCTAAACACAAACATTTATAGTATTTATAAAAGGATCATAAACAATCTTATGAATTCAATCAGAGATCAATAAAGGCTAATAAGGCAATATTCGTTAGAGCGGTACATTTTCTACAGTGTAGAGTCCGTAGACTATAGAGTAGTAGAGGTACTAGACAGCGCGTTACATGCATGTCCAATGTATTATATATAATCTGCAGTGTAGGGTTACAATTCTGTAATAAAATTGATAGTATTAAGAACCGATAACTTATAAAAACATTACTAGGTTTCAACCAGATGTAAACTTTTTTTGTTTAAAATTCCTCTTTTATTTTAGGACAATCTAAAGGGTAACGTCTAAGTCACGAAACATAGGAATTACATAATATACATGAAAGAATGAACAAATGAAGCGATTAGAAGTTAACTAGTAAAAATCTAGTGAGATTAGGTGAGAGTGTGCTTGTTATCTTCGACCCGTATTGTTATTGGCAGCTATGTATAAAATTAAAAATAAGAACAGTCACTGTGGTGGTGTATGCCGTGTCTATCGGTGCTAGGCGCGCGGCAGGTGCGCGGCCACCTGCGCACACGCCGTTCGTTACAAAAACGCTACGCGGCCGCGACCTGCCGCGTACACCCTGACCCTCGAGCAGCGGACGAAGCTAACTCCATAGCATGCAACTATTAATATTAGTTTTAATTCACGTTCTTTAAAATTTAAAAAAAAAAATTAAATATGTACCTTAGGTTTAAAATTTTACTGTACGCGATATGTAGTTAGTTAAATAGCTATTAAATATATTATAGCTAGTAAATGCATAAATATAAAATTTTGTAACTGATAATATAGTCGCTTAAAAACCGATATTTACTAAATTAATCCATTGCGTTCAATAAATTTATGTAAATACGGTAATATGGTTATTTTTAAATACACTCTACCGTAAATTCAATGACGTTGATTTATCCTCACGTGCCTTAGGCCCCAAATATAAAATATAATTAGTTAAATTTGTTTTCTTTTCGTGTTACAGTCAGGCGACAATTATGCAGTTGCAGATAATTTATTGAGAAAATAGTTTTCAATTAGCAAGTAGTTTTAATCCATTATTTACGAATGGTCGTAAGGTGATATAACAGACGCGCGGCGCAGACGTTCAGTAGACAGGATGTAGCGGCGCTATGGGCTCCGCCGTACCGGAAATGGCGCGTGCCTATCAATGGACTTATGTGACGCGCTTTACGTCACGGGATCATAAAGAAAAAATATACCTACCAATTGGTTTTAACAAGTTTCATTCGCACAACTCTTATTAAACATGTAGATTAATTATAGTTTTAGCGTTTAGTTTAAAAAAATGGAACAATTTGTTATCGAATAACAAAAATCAATAACTAATGAATTTATGTTTTTGTGACATTAAATTAAATTCAATGATGTCTGCAGAATGTTGTTGATTTTGCAACGCCAAAGGTGAATATTGAATTAGGGTTAAAATACTTTATATTAGGAACTTTTCGCATTTATTTTAATTTCATATAAAACTTCGGTGTTTGTGGTTTTTTACCTAGTACTTATGTTTTTTGCTTTTCCGCTATTGATTAAAAGTTAGTTATAATTAGCGATACAACAACTTCTTTAACATAATAGATATGAAAGGTTTTTAATTTACTAACAAAATATCAATGAAAAATTATGTATAATTAATTATAATTAACTATATCTATTATTTCTGATTAACGCATTTACAATTGGACTGGGCCAAATGGTGATTTAGGACCTGCGACCAAAGAAATCCAAGTATAATGCAAAAATTTAAATTTTTGTACTATTCTTTACTTTGTACAAATACACACATTTATTAATTTAAAGGTACTTACTAGTTTGTGCAAAGAAAGAATTATATTGGATAAATGCTGCAGTGTACGCGATTTAAAAAATATGATAGTCAGTGGCAGGCGGAAATGGCCATTTTGATATATGAATGGACGGCGGTGGTGACGTCACTCGCGACGAGACAATGACGTATAACGTGCAGTATATGAGAATACGTGCCTTAAAATATTAAAAAGTTACTTTAAGATTGTTACTCGTTATTCATAATTGTATGGAGTGTTTATTATAATATGAATAAGTTTTAAGTGGTATATACTAATGACGTATACTCCTATAATATGTTGGTTTAAGACAAATTATAAAGCACGTGAATATTCATGTTGAAGGACAATCTATAAACATATTCATTAATTAAAGTAATGTTAATTGTACATCAAGGACTCGATGTAATCATTACGAAACACTGCGTTTTCCTCAATTATTTTTGTTAAACGACCATACATTTTATTATTACGAAGAGTTCTTGTATTAAACTATTTTCAATGCAATTGATTATAAAATTCCGAAAGCGCTCGAAGTTTCTCGATAAAATTGATATTATTTTTTACCATCGGTATAAATGTTAAATAGTATTTGTTTGATTTTAACATAATTAAAATCATTTGCTAAAATTGACCAGACAGCCGTGAGTATAACTCTAGATATAAAAATTAATAATGTGTAATATGTTAAATAGATTGAAGAGTACATAGCATTGTCGAAAACTTTAGTAAAGACTTAATTTGTTTCAAAAGCGTGTTTCCAACTTTTCTAGGATCCATTGAGTTTGGTACATATTAACCGGTAAGTATTGTGTCTCTAGTCGTTTAATATTAATGTAATTAAACTTGAAGTTAATAACAACAAGCTTCCAGATGTAGGAGAGTTGTTATTTGAAACGTATACAGCGAATCATCTGCGGAACAGGTGCGTATAGCCGTCGTTTTAGACAGGTGCCTAATGCTGACATCCTTCGTGACTTAAAACGTCCTAATGATGATACTCGAATAAGTAAATTTATTGGTCTTTATAGTATCTCCCACCGGGTGATACAGGGACACTGCTAAGGGTTATACAGTTGACAGTTTAGAATTGACAATAACGATGGCGCGTAAAGAATTCACGAGATAAATATTCGAAGAAATGTTTGTTCATTACGTTCAATGCGTGAATGTTAATGGCAAATTATAAAACCTAGTACAAACCATTAAAACGATAATAACAGTTTTTACCAATTACTGCGTACGTTGATCTTGTACATTTATTTTGAAAGTTAGGCCTTAAAATCCCTACTATTAAGTAGTTTTATAAAAGAAATTGAAATTATACACTGTATGGAATTATTAAAATATAAACCAGTACAAAAATCAAATTAAACCATACAATATTAGTACCTACTAAAAAAACAGCAATACATACTGGAAATAGCCTATTTTATAACTAAAAGCATAATAAAAAGATTTTTAGTCACATTGTAATGTGATATATTTAATAAGCAATTTTGTTTACCGATGTTTGTTTCATATACCACCAAACCAATAGTAGTACACATAGTAGTTTACATTAGACCCTTGGGACTTATAGTATCATCGAACCAAATGCGGGAGTTTATTTTATCTGTGTGCACTTAATTTGACGTTAACCATAAAAACAAAATCTTTATGACACTAACGACCTTACTAACGTGAGAGTCCTTTATATGGGAGCTTTTTTAAGTCGTCTATAAATTAGGTTCGGTAAATACGTATTACGGTCACGTCTCTATAGAATCTGAATGAGATTTTCGACGATCTGTAAAAGGAAGGAAGCGATTACCAAAAGGTTACCGACCTGTACCGTTACCACTTATTGCTTACCATTTGTGACCGTCTGCTACTAAATTCAAAGGCTCTATTATACTACTGCATACTGTTGAGAAATATTTGTTTGATTTAGAATATTTATAATATACTTTTTTATATAAAAGCCTTTTAATTCGATCTAACTTTCTCTCCTTCTATTCTTCTAATTCTTCCATTGCAATTAATTTTTTTTTATGAATTTCGATAATAAAGTATTACAAATGTTTATTAAAACTAATATATAATTTTACTTATTCAGTTTTTCATTCATCTATAATAAGACTGTCAAAAGTCAAGATCTTTAAAATTAAATGTTTAAGGCTTGAAATCATAATGAAGAGACACACTAACATTTGTAATATTAGTATATAAATACATGTAAGGATTTTTAACTTTTCCAACTGTTTTTAACCTACTGGTTGTAGTTAAAATGAATTAAATGAATTATACTATTCTCAATGTTATGTCTATTTTAAAAAAGGATAGAGACTATGTAGAAGACTCCATTATGCAATAAGAGACAGTATTAATTAGTAAAAAATACTAGCTAACGTTAAGGTAACAAGTATGTCTAACTGTTACGCTATAGTATATTATCAGCCTTAGAATAGGATTGAACACGGCCTAATACCGATCATACTGAACGAGCTGCATGAATATTCAAACGAGCCATTCCGTGATACCGATTTAATTTGTATTTCACTATTTATACATCGTTATGGAATTAAAAGTTTTTTTAATAGAGTACTCTTATGTGATTAAGGATTAAGAGGTAGATCTCGGATTAAGTACTTTTACAATTATGTACGTGTTAGATAAGAAATGTCAGCATAATTTGTAAAAATTCAAGTACAAAAATAAGAAATTTTTAAGCATTATTTATTTTGTTAAACTATTAATGAGAAATAAAAAACAGTATAATATTATTTGTTACATTATTGGAGTTAAACCATATAATAAAAATCAAAGTTAAAAATACGTTATTTATTATGAACTGAATAGAATATTAACTACGCGACTATAAATCGTCTTACAAAAGCTTCACCATTCAAGAACTGCTATAATTCAATGTAGATGCGGCGTTCAAATTATTTTCACGTATCTGTGTATGCAAATGGTGGTTTTGTGACGTTTGCGCGGAGCTTTTTATGCGCGGCACGCGGCGGAAGTCCGAGGTGCGCCCGCGCCGGATCCATCATGGCGGCGGCGAAAGTACTTCCGCCCGTGAGTTTCAGTTATCAACGAAAACATTCTAATTTTTTAATCTGTATAGATGAAAAGTGGATAAGACTGCAATCATGGTAAAAAAATTACGCTCATTATTAGTATACGAATTTTAAATTTTAGATTGTAAGTTAGAAGTATGCCTATACGGCAAGCCTAAAAACACACCTACATAATTAAACTTATAACATAATGTGACCTTTGATCTCCGAAGTCACATGGTATTTAACTAAATTTAATATTTTTAATTCAAGTTATTGCTTTAATAATCTAGTCTTTGAGCTGCTGGTATTGTGATACTGTCAGTGCATACTTGTACATACAATCACGTTTAAAGGACATATATTTGATAAATATTGAACAGGTAAAGAGCGTTTAATTATAAAAATCAAATTAAGTTTATAACCACTTAATTATTTGGCTATATATTTATTAATCAATACGTAAATAACAATCAATAATATGTACAAATATGTATTGCTGTGTAATTTACTGATTTTAATATCAATAAATTATACAACAATGAAAATCCCATTAATATTTATTAAAAATAAATAATTTAATAGAGAGATTATACTCCCCGAATTGATTTTTAATAAAAACAAAAACTGTTTGAAAGTATTTTCTTGTAATATATTGTCAGGAATTCTATGATTATAAGAGTTCAGTCTGTATAAAAGATAAGAAAACGCAAAACAACTTCGTTAATTAACTTACTGTTTTCCTGAAATAATATTCCGAGTCCAACAATAGTTATGCGATAAGAAATTATAAATATTGCTTCTTGCGTGGTATATTTATGTATATGAGGAAAAATACGGTTAAAAGTTTTTTAATTTGTAAAAAAATTATAATTCGTCAATATTCTATACACACCGTACAATCGTACAACCGTTTAGGATAAAATACGTCAACGATAACTATCTAAAGTTTACAAGTTGTTAATTAATATTATCTAACCTGCAGCCAGAATGAAGGATTGGTCAGTGTTGATGCTATCTAAAGTTGGATCGAATGAAAGTCTAGTATGTTCATTATAGTTTAGTTTTCCAACACCACACACAGACTGTTCATAGTTCAATCTAGCACTTAACGCATTGTCGTAACACAGCCGTCCGCTGTCCCTTTGCTCCGTACCACTTTCCGTGTACTGCTTGTTCACTTTAGCACTGTAGTCCGTGAAGTTGACTTTCGTTAGTGTTGCCATGGGTAGGTGCAGCGGCGTCGCGCATGGAGGCCCGGCAGCCTCGCCTGGCGCTTCCACGAGAAGCATAGCTGCTTTTCTGTGAGTTTCCGTTTTCACGACAGCATCACAATTTCGCACTGATTTTAAAAGGCCGTTGAATTTTTTAATGTTATTAGGCAAAAAAAAAAGGCGTAGAATTAAGAATAACGATTTTTAAAAAGTATCAAAAATAAAAATATGATAATTAAAATACTTGTCATTAAATTGTTTACGAAGTTAAGCTCGCTATTGTAATGTTATCAGACGCAACATAGCACTGCTCCGCGCTGCGTCTTATAGCCGACTGAGCCGAGCTTTCGGACACTTTTGTCTTCGGGCGGGACGAGAGGGCGGTTGCGCTTGGCGTTAAGCGACACCACCCGAGCGAGTCCGACTGCTGCCGAAAAGATCCGGGGAAACACGAGCGGCGGTCGTGACGACCTGTCGCGCCACCTGCCGCCGCAGCCAACTGTTGCGCGACCGTTGATTTTTTCGATACTCCTCTATCATAAAAATTAGCACACACCTCATACTTTAATTAAACCTAGTGTGTGTTTAAGCACCCATCTCGTCTACCGTGATAAAGAAGTAGTTAACGATATGTAAAGTACAAGTAATTAATTGTTTTTTCGTGCTGCCTGTTTATTAGTTTGAATTAAAGTTTAATAAGAATATAAGGCTGCACTTTAAATATATATTTACATTTTTTGCTTTTAACATGTTATAGTTGTAAATTTTACTACTTTAAGATAGTTTACATATTTGTTATTATACTTTAGGAAATAATAATACGTAAGGGATTGATGAAAATTACAATATAACTTTCCAATATATGTCTACTGTTCAAAATTTATTAGCACAGTAAATTAGTTTGAAAATGTGGGTATACCGCCGAATTTTCTTCCCATTTTCATTAGGATAGTGCAAAGATAAAACTGATTTTTATTTATTACTTTTTACTTTTCTATACTATTTAGTACAATACTGACAACACAAGACGACATCACAACATAATGAAAAAAGAAACAATAATAATTTTGAGCGGGTGAATTGTTCTGCTAATTCCCATGCTGGTGACGAGGTAAATCGTAATTACGTATAATGATTATGAGATGTGATGCGACGCGATACGACCTTGACGTTGGCTAGCATTGTTTGGATGTCGGGTACGACTCTTGGTAACCGCGTGAATTTAAATGCCTTTATTCATAATTCAATTTGACTATTTATGTTTGTAAAATTATATGAGTACCAAACTTTTGAGTAGACATCATATTAATGGATAAAATTAGATAGAGGAATGTAGTAATATGTAACGATAAGTACAACAAAAGTAAATCATGTAGAATGATTATGTATATAGAGTAAATGAATTTAACTTGTGCACCACACAAGAGAAGTAAATAAAAATATCGAATTTAACAATCCGAAAAGTATGCAGACATTGAGTTCGTAAGTTGTTTACAATAGATTGGAATATACGGGTAAGAATAGACAGATGTGATTAAATCTTAGAATATAGCTAGCCAACTCGCGAATTTGATTCAGTGGGGCGGGTAGAATTTTGATGGGCGGTACTGGGCCAAAACCGGGTCAAGTTACGAGGGGTGGACCCGTTGGTACAAAAGACAGAGGGGGACGATAAGGTCCCGGGGGATAATAGACACCTGAGCACGTGTGCAGCCGGATACAGAGGGCTATTGTCTGTCGGAGGAAGTGATTTCGATGTCGGAAGATCCGAATTGTTTTTTTTTTATGGCAAGTTACCGCAGCACATACGCAATAGTACTGATGACTTGAATTTTATTGAAGAATAATGAGATTAATTCATTAAAAATAATTTTCCTAAATTTTTGTTAGGTTTCGAATGTGTCTTATTTTAATATAAGAATAAATTAATTTTAATACTATTACCTCGACAAATAGTCCATGTAGATTCATTCGCTTAAGGATTAAGATAGGAAGCCCGCATTGTAATAAAAATACTTCTATACTAAAGTTCTAGGAGTGTTTCGGTTACGGTTAAAACCATTGGTGTTGTTTTCTTAAAACGTAAAATTGATTTTCTATGTGATATCTAAATAAGTATAGTCAAGAAACAGTTTGGGTTATTATATATATATTATTACACATATTGTATAACTTGTATTTTACAATAGTATTTCCTCGAAATATCTTAGGTCTATATACTGCGACAACGCTTTTACAAAATAATACCAGTGCTTTACTGAAACACGACGGTGCGCAGCGAAATGTAATTAGCGACGAGGTACGCCGCGGTGTGGGGAAATGACTCGGGAAATTACTTTTCCATATTTGAATAAATGGGCCACGGAAATAAACACGCGCGGGATATTGTCTCTGGTGGAACAATCTCCCGCTATCACGGCACGGCAGTGCTGCCAGGGAAATCGAAAGAATTTCATTAATTACCTTTAAATATTTTAACTCCAACATTACATTATTACTATTTGTGATTTATATTAAACCTACTTGAGTTTCATAATATTTTTATAATCTCACATATAGGCGATAGACCACTGCGATCTTATATTTATTTTACAGCCTACGTATTTTTCTTCTAATAGGAACCGAAGCTGGCGGCATAGAAAAGAAACGAATTACGTATGGCATTCGCGTAATGACGATCGCAAAAAGGCAAAGTAATATTGAAATACCGACGGTCGATCGATATTCACAGAGTAGTACTGCTCGTCATGGTAGCGGCGGTGTTTAAATTTAAAAATACAATTTACCGAGGAATTCCCTGCTTCGAATAACATTAAGTGTAAACAATAAAGAGCTAGCGAGCGTATCGGCGGCGGCAGGCGACGGAAGTGCCAGATAAACAATCTTTTTTAGATAAAACTAAAAAACAGCCCATAAATCTGTACAGAGGCGATCACCGCATTCAGAACTGTCAAACCGGGAGTTGCTATCGACTGGAATTATACGACAATCCACAGTATACAAATTACGGCATATTAAAAAACTAGAAATTATCATGTGAATAATCTAAAAATATGCATTATATTTTAATAACCGACGGGAGTGTGAAAAATTTTAAGCATGTAAAAAAGGTTGACAATATTGCGTTTTATTTGTATTTATTATGCATTTTTTGTGTACCATTTAATTTCCTTTAATTTTGTTAGCGTATTTTTAACAGGTTTACAATGACACTTATTTCATTATGTAATGCCTTGCAATTAACTTTCTATTGTAATCCACAATATAAACTATTGATGGTAAATTATAGAAAGTTACGTATGTATATATTTATATTTATAACAGGTTATCTTTCCTGTGTCATATCGCATATTGTTCATGTAAATTGTTCATAATGTTATAATTTTGCATACGTTCCTACTAAAAAACACTAATACTAACAAATTCACGTATACATGTTATTATTCATACAATATAAAATTATAAATGTTTTAACAAATTCAATAATTAGTGTATTGCCTTGTGAGATTTATTGGAGTTGACATCTGATCTACATACATGTAATATAATATAATATAATACCACGCGCGTGTAGTGTATTATACTATCGTCAACTTGTTACCGAGTTGACGGCCTAAAATGTTTTTTTTTTTATAAACATTCAGACCTTTGCACTAATTAAAAAAGCTTGAAACATCCGGCCTATTAGATTATTCAGAATCGATTGCATACTGATTTAAAATTCAATTTAATATTCTATATTAGCCTGGGCTTAAGGTTAACATATTTCGTTTCCTGCGATTTGGGGAAAACTTATGGCGTTGTCTTCGACAATCATTGTTTTTTTTTTTCACATTAATATCGAATAAATGTGACATTTAAACGCAAATTTGATGGGTGTATGGTTATACGAAGCCGCAATTATATTTTTTCATTGTGGGGCGATATTGTCGCAGCGCTCCCGAGTGCTCTGTTTTAAATTGAGCGCGTTCGGGACGTCACTTCCGGTACTAATAATTTATTTCTCTCGGCCTCCGTCATGTGGCGGGATGGCGCGAGATACGACATTTATCCACATTTAAATTTGGAACGATTTCTGAGAACATTATGATTGTGACATATTCTTCTTGCGCTTCGGTAGATATTTCACTAAACATATTATACGCAACGTGCGTTTGTCATTGATAATATAGCGATTTCATTCATTAATCTTTAAAAATATATTATCTACTCATAAAAAAGTGCATTGGCGACATCACGATACAAATATTTTATCTTATTTATTATTGTAATTTTTTATCATAAGTAAACTAAAAACGACGATAAAGAGAGAACACATTCGAATGCATAACTTTTGACTGCGGGCGACATTGTTGTGACAGCGATATCTCAGGGCCACTGTTGCGAAGGACAATCTGCGCCCACAGCGTCCGCCCCGGCTCGCGTCCTCCAGCCTACTGCCTCCGATAAGATATTGGGGACATATTTATATTAGAATTACATATTATTATTAGTTTTTTTTTCATTAGGGTATGAGTAGAAAGTAATTCTTGTTTGATTTAGATCAATTTTATCAATATTTTCTGTAAACCTTTTTTTTAATATTTAACGGTAAATACGTGGCTATCTGCATAATTTATATACAATTCTTACGACAATTGCCTCACTGTGGTTATAAACACAAATAAAACAATTAAATTCTAATTCTTTTCTTCGTTTATACCGATATCTTATTTTCATAAATAAAAATTATATAATATAAATGAACTATTCCAGTTGTACTGCAAATAAAATTGATTCGATTAAAACCGTTTAGTTTAATAACCTGTGCATATATCACTTGTAATGTATTTTAGGAGGTACTTAAATTAAATTCATCTTTAAATTCTCAGAATTTAAATACTGTCGCGTCGTCGTAGAGGCACTCAAACGAGATTGGGGAACGATTAAATTTACCACCTAATAACGGGTAATGAACGCCTCTCAAATATTTGTTTTTGTGGGGGATTCCTACAATGAGCGTAGGGAGTACTGCAAATAGGGCAATTAATTGAATTCGGCACGTTAGAGGTGCCGCCGAAGGTCTTTGTCGGCACCTCAATCTCCAGACCCTTTAATAGTAATACGATATCCATTGTGCAAATTCACGTGGATTATTAAAGCTTGCCGAATTCGCGAAGAATCCATTTATCGGATATTCTCACAGTGCTGGTGATGTTCTAATTGAGACAAGGTGTATACACACCTGCACTTACTCCTATCTACTTCAGTTACATCAAAAGAAAAACCTTTTTAACGTACACAGTTATTCTCATATTTATCAATATTGTTCTCAAATTACCTACGTCTGAAGATTTAATTTAGATATTATTCATAAAGTTCTGCATTACAAAGCTTTTTATAATGTCAAATAAATGATGTTCGTTAATAGATCGTTTATTAATTATGTTAATAAAAGAACGCCTCGATAAACATGCTAAGATCTTATATTAATAATTAACTTCTCGAGTATTCGATTTAGTACGTACTCGTATATACAATTCAATTGAATGGCATTTAGTTCATTGTGTCAGTGATAAAGCATTATCTGTAATGTTGCATTCTAAGTTCCAAGAATCGACCAAATCATCCGGTTGTAGCAAATAAATCTAAACCAAGTGTGGGATGCATTCAAGTAAACGTTTTCTTTCATAATTAAATAAACTGCTAAGTCTCACATAGATAATTCAATTCAGTTATTGCTAATAAAATGAATTGTATACGTAGTTCCAAATTTGTATGTATTATATTTAAATGGGATATTTATTGTTTGAACAATAAAAATAATGTCGGTCTTATCCAAATTAAGGATTAAAGCTGTGTCGAAGTAAGCAGATTCTAGATAAAATATTTCCTAATTCCCTATTACATTGTCGAAACTTTTATTACTTTGAAGGAAAATAAATCTGCGGCGATAAAATCGAATTTGAATATTAAAGTCCTTTGTGAGCGTGTCTGACCCTTCGCCTTAATTTACATCGTATCGACGACAATCGAATCGGATTTAGGATACGAATCAAGGCCACCTGAAGTAGGTGAATGAAGAGAACTGATTGTATAGCCTCTCTGGTCTCCCTGAGAGTCCTTGTTAAGGGTTTATTGAAGGACAAGGGCCCCTCAGTGTCGGGTGTATATTCACATTGTAAACGCATACGGCGAAGCGCCCTTTGCTCTTTTCGTACGCAAACCCTCGAGTTCTGTTCCTTTATTTACCTGCTTTCTTTGGGTTAAGTGCGTATTATGTATTTTTCGATGTTTCTACACAATAGTGCAATGGCTCAATTGTTTTTGAGTCATGTTTATTATCAATATCTAATATCAACGATATAGAATATTTTTTAAGCAAAGAAATAGAAACAAAAAGAAAGAATTTTCATAGAATTCATAGCAATAGATTATTCATTTGGGTGCTATTCAAATACTGAAATAAATTGCATATTTTCAGTTTCTTTTTTTGACATTTAAGTCATCCAATATTTTCTTTTAAGTATACTTGCAACAGAGGAGTTCATAATTATAACCTGTGAATTTTCTCTCTTCACTCGACAATATTGTTTGCTTAATTGATTTCCTATCCTACTCACATCCTTTGTTCCAAATTTCGTAATTCGAAATTTGAAAAGGTTGCGCACGTGCGCAGGAGTGTATATCGAGTTGCAACGGAAGTTCGCCGGTTGAAGCACAATGGCCGCCGGAAGTGATCGCTCGAAACGACACCTATCTTTTTATCGATATCTTAGAAAATTCGATATTTTCCCTAACAGCTGTACAGCATTGATTTCTCTGTTTGGCGTGTGCCTCGTTAACTGTTAATAGGCAGAAATTTTTTGCCGTGTTATGTAAATAGTGGATAAAAGTCGTCCGATTGCATGCATTACGATGTAAGGATATCTATCGTGTAATAGGGCGGGGCTTGTGGGCTTGTTAATAAATCACTGTAAGGCAGGATACCGGGCGTCGCCGAGTTTATAGCTTTAGATTTAAGGTGTCGTATCACTAAATGGAAATAAATTATTGTGATTGGTGCCACATAAGCCCGCTAGCAACGCGGGTCGTGAACGTTCGCTAATAAGGATGGCCCCCGTCGCCGTGATTTACATATGATACGTTAAGGTTTAATGATGCGTTGCGATTCATTAGCTGCTCATTAAAGTCCTTAGGATATTTTTATCTTTATTGGAGTACGTTAGCCTGATTACCATTTATATAGAAACTTGTCCTTTTATATTATGCATACACATATTTAGTTACTCTATAATACACTAGCGATTTCTATAATCATGTGATGGATTGCGGTGAATTTCCTTTTGTGAAAATATTTCTTGCAAGTTGTAAGAGTTATTAATTAAATTTCTGACTAAACCGTGAACGATGTCCTCACACAATAATCGTGTTTTAACCATGAAACTTGTGGTTCGTTGTATTGTAATTTCGCAAATTTGTTCCGAGCCGAACGTCCGGCGATTAGTGAGCGACTGCGCAACGAGGATGCGCCGCGCGAACGAACGCCTTGCGACAGCGCGGATGCCTCCGAATTGCACCAATGCAGTGTGTATACGCCTTATTAATATGAGCTATTGCAAAATATTGAATACGCCGTGTGTTTTGTGCGTTAACCTTCAAGCGTTCGGCCCAGTTGCATTTGTTGGTAACGCTCGAGTTAGCTCGAGGACGTGAAAACCGGCGGCTGAAAGCTGATGGAGCGCTAGCCTTAATTGTGCGCATGATACTATAAACACATTGATAATCATAGTAAAACGGGCAAAACGCCTATCTGTTGCACTATGATTATCAATGTTAAGAAAAGTGGTACAACGGTAAAAATATTTGGATTTAATGTAAAAAGTACGGTTTATGTATTTTACATAAACAAAAAATTCATTATCACTTATTTTAAAGCTTAATATTAATAATCAAATTTATTGAAACTAATCCAAGATATTAAAAGCTTCTGTTCTACATAAATATAATCTTCTAGAAAGTAAGTACAATGATATTAAATTATCAGAACAGTAAATTGTAATATCACAATAATTGTAAACCACAGAGAAGTTCTTGTGTACTTGGTTTAAGCCAAACAGAAGTGCTATTGCTTAGTATTTAGTTTTACTAAGTAATGGTATTAGTAAAAGGTTAATAGATTTGATGCGAATTTTGTTTAAAACTTCATGAAGTTACAGTCACTAACCTCTCCATACAATTAGAGGATCCAGCTCAGTGGAGTCCCTAGAGCGGGAACTCGGGTGTATAAACATATTTTAACCGGAATCCAGGTCTCCCATATTTGTTTGCACAAGCACCATTGACACTTAGTCTCGGTTTTCTGACATCACACGAATATAAATATCAAAGTTTTATTTTTGGAACTTATTTAAATTATAATTTTAGAAATTACAAGCGATTGAAGACAGAGATAACATTTAAGACGAATCAAAACTGTTACTAATCAGATGGTTTCAGAATGAGGAAAAACTTAAAAAGCAAGCACTACGCGTTTGTGTTTGAAGACTGACTGTCGAATTGCACGCTCCTACGCAGCCCGGGCGAGTATGAGGGCAGTTGGTAGGGGTTCATATTCGCAGTGAATTAACCTGTTACTACGTAAGTTCTATGCACATCTACTAGTTATCACAACTGCATAAGTGTCATTTTAAAATAGTTTCAGTAAGAAATCAAATTCACACAATGAATATTTCACTTAAGTATCAAAGGTCTTTTATAATATGTAAAAATATTCATCTCGATAGACAGTTTCAATAAAATGTTTTTTTTTATTCTCAATTTTATTCACTTTGTTAATTCTTTTTCAATTTCGACTATGAAACGAATAAGATTTTAAGTAAATTAGAAATGTATTTCAGATATGTCACTAACCATCACAAAATGAGTTAAAACAAAAAACATTGACAAACGAAATAAAAATTATTTACATATGTAATGGTAGTTAATAACGAGATGTCGTAAGTAATATATTACGAAATGCTAGGAAAATTCGCGGGTGACACGGTCGAAATTGTGGCATGAGTACAAGATACTGATGGCGAATCTCCGATGCGCTGAAAGAGAGCGGAAAAATGGCGCCAAGGTCGTATGCTTACGCCAGACGCGCTCGGCCAAGTGGAAAACTCGTGTGTGGACTGTTTGTATAATTGCTACTCGACTTAGAAACTGAACAAATGACTTACAAAATGTTTAATACACAAAATGAGACGCCAATGCTGCAGTAAATAAGATTTGAAAACTGTAATATTTTTGCTTCAATTAGAACTTGTATCTAAATTATTAAATAATTGTCTGCTGTGTTCCAGTCCAAACATGATTTTGGCGTCTTCAAGAGGAGAGTGAATAGGCTATTTCTGGGATAGTGTGCTTTACCATCACAGATTACATCATCGACTGATAACGTGTGGAATTGTGGTCAAGCACTAACATATAAGTTTAAAAAAATCTAAAATTTAGAAAGTAAGCATGTACATTTATGATATGTCTAAAGAAACAGATATGTTTTCATAGTAAAGTTGTTAGTAAGCTGTTATACTATAGATATTATTACATTTTATAAACAACAATACCGAAACTTATCGATTACTTTGCGTATAAATGCTTTAAAAAATTAATAGCGCTTGCAATTAGCGCAAACGAAAAGTAGAAATGATTAAGAGCACTGCGCGCAGTACGGAGGAAATTTATAAATGAAAACCTATATTGGGAAAAATAAAAAAGGACATAATAAATAGATAAGTTGTTTACACAAATAGATTGAAATAGCAAAAAGATTTTTTCGTGTAAATATCAACATAAAAATTATTCATACTGGTTTAAATGTATTCCATATTTATATTTGTTTAACGTACCATTAATTAGTGAATTATAGGGTAAGAAACACTTAGACCGTGACGATTTTTGAATATTTTTAAAAATTTGTCATCGATAACATATATCAGAATGATAGACGAGAAACACGGCACGGAGGTGTAAATTAGTTGTAGAGATGTCCACGGGACCACCCGGACTAACAACGTGCAAGAGCCACCTTGTCTCTTCTAGTTATTTATTATTTCAGTAGCAGCGTTCGGTCAAAACATGTGCCGCTATGATTTACAATGCAATAAACACGCTTTATATCTAATGAAGATCAGCTTTTATACATGATATTGTGCAGCCGCCCCGCCTGATTGTAAAATTTGATTCATTATTCTCACTTCTAGCTGCACTGTAGGTTTGCAACAAAGCTCGAAGTAGTTCGGCCATCTTACGAGCTTTTTTTCGTTGTTTAAATTTGAATATCAATTTTAAAATAGAATGTCACATAGATTAAATAGTTGATTAACGTAACAATGTAGAGAAAAGAAAAAATCATATATTTCGTGATTACAATGATGTGTATGTGTTATTCATATGAAGATTAACTTTTTGAATAGTAAATGTGTAAACAACTTATAGTAACATCTCAGCAATATTTTGCTATTGAATTGTTTTTTTTTTGTATCGGCACTTTTTTTAAATTTTATTTAATTATTAAATGATAGAAGAGTTTATTAATACCGTGCACCATCGGCACATAGCTATATAAGTATTACCTAATTTACATTGAAACGTGATAAATACAACTCAAAGATGTACCGAAAACTATTGGCGTAAGTAATCGTTAAAGTTTATGACAGTCTTTCGTTTAACGAAAAACTAATGCATCTAACATTTTACGGTAGAATGCCACGAGTCCTAATCTTATCTCAATTAGACAATAAATAAATTTAGTATTATATAGCCTACATTACGTACTAATGCTAATGAAGTTAGATTTATCGTCAAACAGTCATACTTAGGATTCCATATGATAACGATTATTAGTAAATAACACGCATTTTAAAAAGTTCTTTACCTTACAATGCTTTTAAAAATTTATAGATATTACAGTCTTCTGCGTATCGATAATGCTATCGAGCAATTAAATTTAATGCAGAAGCTCTGTCGGGAGAATAATCGACACAATATCACGGTGGCCCATGTCGTTATCATTTCAACCGAGATAGTTATTGCTTGATTGTGACTGATACATTCGTTGAATTCTACATTCGGTTAGGATATCGGATGTCATGGGCGACAACACAGAGTTTATTTTTATAGCATCGATATCGTTAACTCTGGCTCGTAACTGAAACGTAATTGTTGGGTTATCGTGACTAGTAGTTTAATTAGACTGGCTTTACCGCTCTGCAGATAAGCCGACGACTCGGTTATCTTTATTACTTGATAGCGTCAGTTCACAGATTACGCAATGGGGATTATATTTGGATCGGTAGGTTATAAATTATCATCTTTTCTTCTTATTCGTGGAAATGGAAAGTTGTTTTAATGTGGTTTTGTGAAGATTTTCCTTATTTTATATTTCTTTTTTTAATTTAAGACACATTTATTTTTTCTACTTTTATTCTACGTTATCATAGTCGCATTGTAATTTTATAATTGCTATTTGCTGTAAGTGCCATAAGTTTTTGCATAATAGGTATGTATAGTTATATATGTACCCGTTTTTCACTGAATCGGGAACAACAATTTGTGTAATAATTTATTATGTTACGTGTAGAACAGTGAATAACTGCTGTCTAATTATTGTCATAATTATGTGATTTCCCAAAGACGTTTTTGTTAGAGTTTACATTTTTTAAAATTCCTCAGGAAAACTAATGTCAAACATCATTTTAATACGCACATTTTCCGCAGTGTATTAAAAATATGTAAAGAATTGAGCAAAATATTTCTGTTGATCTTTTTACAGAGCAAAGGTTTTTAGAAGGAAAAATCATTCTTTGAAATATTACCTATACCATCTGTCAGCGTTTGTGTGTAGTATTTCCATTGGTCAATTAGTGTTATACTTACTGTAAAATTTATAGTATTTACACATTTATATTTAATAATGTAAAATTCTTACCTGTTTTACTCATTTATAATTTTTGTTTCATACGAAAATTATAAAATAATAAATAAGACTTCGAAAATCAAAATATACTTTCTAATAGATGAGTGTGTTACGTTACTTACCGGTGTTGTTGTTATTGTAGTGGTGTGCGGGCGGTGGAATGTAGTCGGAGAGTTCCGGCAGGCACACGTTGCTCTCGTATATGTTCGGCGGCACGTTCGCGAGCAGGGAACGCTCCTTCTCCACGTCTGTGAATAATTTGTTCCTTGAAAAGTTATGGACCAATATCCAATATAATTACAATAGTCGTCTGCTATACCAAGGCGGTAAAATTCAATAATTAATTAAAACTGACACAGAGAAAGAAATCTGTTTATGAAGACCTTATAAGTAGTAGTGTTTATATAGGATTGATGTCATACCTACAATCCTACTGCACAGTGTTGAGAGATTTTAGACTTGAGACATAAGATACATAGGTCACTTTATTCAATAATTTCACCATCTACCGCACTTGAATTGATCAATCCATACTATCTGGTGTCTTAAGTAAGCGACGATGTGGTACTCGCCCGAATATCGTAAATGTTTATGAACAATACATACCCTTCTATTCTGTTTTTACAGAAGATTTAAACGATAGTATAAATATTTGATTCCCACAAAGTGCAAATAATATAAATAGATTTAGTGTTAAATTATCCACCTACCTTTCTGGAGTATCTCCAAGTGCTCCCACAGGATGTCCCCCATGAAGGCGGGCGCCCTTGCCACGAACTCGTCGCGACCCATGGCGCAGATGTCCTTGCCCTGCGCGCGCGCGAACTGCTGCAGAGCTACACCCTCCAGCGAGAACTCGCGGGCGGCCCATCGCAGCCACGCGGCCACCGCTGCCTCGCTCCATTGTCGTGGATCTGTTTAATGGAAAATGAACTTTAATCTATACTAAAAAACTCCTCAATGATTCCGAAACTAATATTTTCTCTATTAAGCAATGGTTCTTTTGAAAATCTATTATTGAGCAGGCAGGGGAGGAAGGAAAGAGTTTTGAATTTCAATGAAACATTGTGATCCGAGTCGATCAATTCGAAAATTGGTATAAATACTGGAGAAATATTATCTTATTAATAAATAAAAATAATAAGCCCCGAGAAGCAGGCGGGTGACAGCGAGTATTATATAAAATCACATTTAATGCATGTATAAATTGAGTATATAAAATATACTTGTTTAATATCAAACATGAAACGTCATCTCCTTTGTCAACCCCCTAACCGCGTTCCGTTATTTTCCAAAGAGTCTATTAGCACACAAACACATTAACATTTTAAACTTCGAACCCCATTTTAAAGACGAATCGAATCCTTGGTAGCAATACAACGCTGGCGTGAGGCAATACGAACAATTAGCCCGATGTTTCCCAACACCGGAACTTGCCTCACGCCGACCGGAAGCTCCCCGACCTTGGCGCCGAATGCGCCGCACCTCCCTACGAGCGGATTCGATAAAAGTGATTTCTAATTTTGAGTACATCACTGTGATCGCTTAGGAATTGTGTAGGACGCTTTGATTGTTTTTCTTTGATATCCCGTTTATAAAGCTACGTCTAAAAGTCTTAAGGCGCGAGTCGAAAGGTATTCGACTCGTTTTTTCAGCGAGCGCGAATTGAAATTACTTTCGTGATATTAGTGTTTATTATTGTTAAAATATTGCCACTGTTTAGTTTAATATTTTTAATTGAGTTTTAGATGTTTGTGAAAAATTGTTAAATAAATAACGTAAACATTGTTTTTTGTTATTAATTTTTCATTATCTTTATTTCATATATATTATTATTTGAACAAAGTTATGCGAGTAAAATTTGTGAATATTCACATAAAAGTATTTTCCTCATTTTTGTGATTTAATTTTAAAAATTAAGTATTCATTTGTGAAACAGTTTTTATCTATTTGCTTTCAACTCCAACAGATATACGTTAAAACTGTTTAAAGTAGTATCTAATGCAGTAATTGATTTAAAAATGTATCGGAAACATAGTTTATTTTTTTTTCGTATCCGTGAAGGACGCTCTATCGGTCGACTCTTTTATCGATCCCAATTGATTAAACAATATTACTGACATGGTTCGGGGTATGTTTTTAAGAACAAATATTTTATGACTAATAAGGGCTTTGAGATAAATTTTGAAGAGTTATAACAAATTAAATCTACCTCATTAGTATTTAACATTTAATTTTAAATTGTAGCAAAATAAGATAGTAACGTTAATATATTTTGCATTTTAAAATATGAAACATTTTTCATTTGATACTTTCGAGAAAAAGTTAATCGATACCCGTGCCAGTTCTTGGTCGCTACAAATTGCAGTCGAGCTCGTAACTTGAGTTTTTCCACGAGCGAAAAAGCTGAAGAGAGCAGGAGCTAATAATAAATAATTAGTTTAATTACGGCTTTCAGTCGGCGGCCGTGCTCAAGACGCGTCGGGGAACGTCCGTGGGGCCCGATGGCGCGTGGCTCGACACACTGTGTCCACTCGCGCGAATATTTGTAAACAAATACCAATCACCATCTCTATTAAGATCGCGATAGGTTGTAAAGAAAACTAAAGTGTAAAACCTCTTTTGAGTACCTCCTCTTTAACTTGTGCGTTAGCAAGAATAAAATAGTAAATTTCATTGTTAGGTTATGAGTTCATAGTAAATATATATATATGTAAAATATATAGTTTAGATTTTTTTTTTCTATTAATCTAGTATAACGGAATGTGGTTAACATTGGTTACGCAGATAATAATTATTTTTTTTAATATTTGTGTGGGTTTAAAGAGTAAGTTGTATTTGTAGTATAATTGTACAAAATTAAAGCGTGTAAATTCCATTTTTTTTAAGTACTTCTTCCTGTTTACTAATTACTAATAGGCATATTTTAAAAATGTTAAAATAATAATGTTGGATGAACTTACATCGCGAAAACTACCTGCAATTATAGTTCTAAATAATATAATAACTAAAACTAATAACAGCTAAATAACTAAATTTTCTAATTGAAGTAATTGTTTTATTCATTCGGCACCTGTTATTTTATATCGCGTGTTTGGATGTAACGGTTCCAGTGGCTTCGGTCGAGTCGTACAGTCAGATGCAATTATGTTTCGCGCTAATGTTACGTTTTGTGTAATCGTTAACATTGTAAAATAAAACATTTCGTTGTTTATACTTTCAATATTATATTTTAAAATTCTTAAACGATTATATTTATTGTAAGCAATCTATAACTTATTTTAACGCATATTACTAGATGTCAAAATTTAGAATTGTCATTTTGGATTTAAAGAGATTTGCTGTAGCACGGTGAGGGTACCAGGGTATTATAGACTATGGCCCTCTCTAGGATGTGATGAAGCTTAGTGCAGAGAGAAACTGGTGTAATCCGTCAGGAGTCGAAGTATACAAGTACATGTCCACGTAGAAATTTCATTTAAACCTTTTTGAGTTCCTTTTTGAAGGCAGGATATGTTTTGAAGATTTTTCGGTATAAATGCTGCAAGAAACAATTTATGTATATAACGTGCTTTGAAAACCAAAGGAAAAGAACATTAATAAAAGGTTACTTAAAATTAACACGCAAGTGAGATATGACGTGTCGTCAAAGTCTACGAAAACGCAGAGCACCGTAACAGTAGCGAGTGAAGGGAGGCATAAAAGTTTTAGCTCCCGCTTCTTTATCTTCATATGATTGATTTTTAATATTTTTTACTTGTAAAGCATTTCACTGTCTTTCGCAGAGTAAATTTCGAATATTATGCTATAAAAAGAAGTGTTTTGGAAACAAATATTTATTTATGGCAATATGAAAAAAAAAACTTTTTGTTGCATAATTTTCCTGAACTTTTTACGTAACGCCCTTAGTAATGTCAAAAATTATTTAAAATATGCACATGTTTTTGGTGTAGTTTATATTAGGCACATTAATAATAGATGTTTGTCGCTATTTAGAGACAAATCACAACTGTAGTGTGTAGTCGGAAATCAAACAAGGATTTTCGACTTTAGGTTTTTAAGCCGTTTTATTGAGACAACTGTTTCTTGCTCTTACACATATCAAAGAAAAACTGAGCCGTAAGTTCTTTTTATATCAAAATTTATAATAGACTATAGTGAACATGGTGTATACCGTAAATGCATAGAAGAGACTCATTTAAGTCAAATAAAAAGATTTTTATTAAAATTTATTCTAATCGTTTTAAAAAATATACACGTTTATTGATAAAAGCATGGAAGATTTAACAAGGCGGTAATTAAAGTGAACTGGAGTATCACTTTTGGTGCACCGTGCATTAATGAGATGGTACAATATAATCGGCGTACAAGTGTGTGCACGTACGTCCATACGAAGAGTCTACGATAGATACGACACTATCGTATGGGCAATAGACCAATTTCATTAACAACCGATGTCGAGATAACGCGCTCTTGTCCCATAGAGTTATCTGGCCGTCACCGTGAACAACGTTGGCGCTCGTTTTATGTTCGATCAGAGATCTCCACAAACAGATAGACAAAGTACAACGAGTTGAATTGTGAATTACCATAGTTTATTTTAACTTGAATATTTTGTTGTCGTCGGTACACATGTTCTGTTCATGTGATTCCCATGTTGTGCACGATGACATTTTCTTTATGTCTACTTTTTCTCTCGATATCTTTACTTCCTTTTATATTTTGTGTATATATATAAACATAGAATTGTTAAATTGCGTAATATGTTTGTCGTAGACTTTTTTCAAATGCAGATAGTAATTTTTGTGTAAATTATTTTTTTAAAGATAGTGAATATTTTTTTATTCCATTTAAAATTCTCTGAAACCATTAAGAGTACTATGAGATCGAACAAAAATAATCGGCCGTATAGGCTGTAATACAATGAAAGTATTAACGTTCATTGTATTTTATACAAAACCCCTACTTGGTTAAGCTATTATTCAATAGTTACCTAGAAAATTATATAGAGGATTGTCATTCAGAGAGTTTGCGAATACCTCTAGTATAGTTAAATACGTCCTATGAATTATTGATTTGTTCGTTTGATGTGGACTATGGTTTAGCATAATGTCACTCATTAACATTTATTTATTCAATTCGCGATGTATATAGGCATTTCTTTAACACTGCTTTGCACAAAACCTTACACTTTAACGCAAACACAATTAAGTATTAATTCTAGTAAATTTTAATCTAAGTTAGATGTTTATTTCATATGTGCAGCGTAATCTTATAATTTTTTTTAAGTTCAAGAACATTAAGCGAGTTAAGCAGTTAAGAAAGCTAGTGGAAAGGCGTAAACACTCTAAGTTTGAAGAATAACATATAAGTAAAACAATACGCTCATACAATTTTCAAGACATATAATTCTTTAATAGGGAGTCACCTCAAAGTTATGCAGTGATCTCGTATGGGAAAATTGTAAAATTACTCGAGTAATTCTTCAATTAGATTAGATTACGTCGAAGGATGAGAGCGTCGAGGATACGCTCTGGGTATGTGATAACTGCGTGATGTTATATAGACTTCGTGCATTAAATTTGCCGTACGTAAATGTTCCGTTACCAGAGATTAAGTGTTAGCAGTACGCGTAAGTGACGTGTACACGACCATACACTTAGCGTTCAACTTTCTTCAGTGAAATGCGTGTTATATTTTTATAAGGCAGGTTGTATAGTATAAATTATGAAATTATTAGTTTGCGAAAACATGTTTATTCAACGTCATTATTCCTTTTTTTCAAATGAAATAACTATAAAAAAACCAGTTTCAGAAACATTTAGAAAATATTACCGCAATTCTTACACGAAGTTGTTAATAAGATCCGTAACTTGAGTTTCAGGTTTTATGATTTTTAGTGTAATTAAAATAAAGTAGGAGGGCTAATGGCATGTAAATGAAAGACAGAACCTGCATATTGCAATATGCAATCATCGCTAATGTTACGGTGACATTTATCAGTTAAAAGAGTGCTAAACTGATAATAAAACGAAGAGTAATTAACTTAACTTTTTAAATTAACTTTTCACATAAATTTAACCTCTTTGTAATCTGTGGTTAACCTAACCGATAAAAAAAATTAGACAAAAAATAGGTATAGAGAAATGTTCATTCGTTACACTAATAGTCTAAGCAAAGATCGAAAGCTCCTTTACTAATATGTATAAAGTTTCTATGATAATATGTAAACAGCGGTGACAGGCAACCGGTGCGAGTGACTAACGCACCGACTTTCCATGGCGCCAATTAAACTTGGCACATAAACGAGAAAACATTGATAAGGACGTATACTTTCTTATACGACACTCGTTAAATATCGGCCCTTCTATATATTATTCTAAAATATATTGTTTAATCGATGAAATCATGGCTGTGTTTTTATTGAGCAATTTTCAACACACTATAGCTTGACAAACAAATTAGAAATGTGCTACTACATTCGAATATATGCAATATTCCTTTACGTGAAATAAATAACTAGGTAAATTCCAAATATTTAACAATTTACCTAGTATTAGAAATCAGCCAAGATTTAATAATCGATTTAGTAATTTCATCAAGGATTGAGAACTGAAAGACGAAGGTAATACATTTTTATAAAAAAGGAGAACAATAATCATTGAAACACGATTTTAAGAGATATTGTTTTAATTAACATTGGAGTAAAATAAATTAATCTTTATTTAATGCTGTTAATTTAGCTACAATAAAAGCTTAAAGCTTTTAAAGGATAAGTAATGTTAAAACACTACGCCGTCATTTAAATCGCTGAAATGCCTTCAATTCACAGCTTTAATGCTAATCTAGATTAAAACCTGAAGCAAAGCTCTTGCGTTTTATGTCTCTATAGTTTAACAGACGTGTTTAAAAATCTTTTTAGTGTTAATTTATTTTATATGTATACATTACTATTTTGTATAGTACATTTAATTGTATTCGAAAAGAGTACTGACTTGTTAAATATTTATGAGCTAACAAATAAATCTGTTGAAGTAAACATCAAATTTTTTTATGGATATAAAGAAAACATTTTTTATTCGAATTATTGTCTTATTATTCTTTAAAATATATGCTTATTTTACATTTACATTCCTTATGCTAGAATATTCCACGATGTACGTATGTGAAATAATACAGTAAAAAATAAGCGTGCTTTGATTTCTTTTATGGAACAAACCTTTTTAATTGGATAAATATTTATAATTGAAAATAAACCAGCAATATGGCTTGAATAGTCATAAAAGATAAGGTTGGTTTGTTTTCCGCAGTTGTCATTAGCTCTCTATACTAAGCTTAGCTGCAATTAATTTAACACTTTTTTACATAATAACATTTTAAATTATTTCAAATAAGTTTAATCACTAATTAACTACCGCAAGTGCTAGTTTTACTCACACAAATGTTGAAGTGGTAACAGTTAATAGAGTTAAAATAGTACTGCATAGGTAAATGATTTACAAGCGCCATATCCTGCGAGCTTGTTAGATGCGCATGCTCACCGGAAGCGCGAATAGACGTGCCGCAGACGCACGCACTTCCGTCGATCACGGGCATCGAACCCGCCACTAGCCTACCGCAGACATCTGCGTCTATGCTAATGCAAACTTAGGCTAATCGATTACCTAAGATGAAATGAGTTAATGATCAAGAACAGCAATTTTAATAACGAGCGAAAAAAGCCTCTTTCCTCTGAATAGATTTCATCATGTCCCAAAAACATTAACGGTATCTTTTTACTAACTAAAAAGTCGTGCTTGCCAATAGGGCAATGGTGTGAACTGAAATTAATAAATAATTTTGTGTATAATATCTTCAGACGATGACCAAGATGACGAAGAAAGACAAAGAAATCATAACGTACTATAATTTATTAAGTGGGCATGGGTTTACCCTAAGGCTCGCAACGTATTGAGCCATTGCTTGTTTAAACAAATCCAAGTTATAAAGCCACATTCAAAGCTTGTTGCATAAGATAATGAATGGCAAGCGGCGGTTGCCACCAACAAAGACGGAGGTGTGCGGCGCGGTCGACCCAACCATCGTATTACCATATGTAAATGTTCACTCGTATTACACGGTAGGGCCAACCGTCTGCCGCAGTTTTTGCTACGACTACGCAGAATACGCCGGCGAGTTTGTTTTTCAGCGTCTCCTCAATATCTAGATTACTTTTTATTATTTTTTATCACTTGATGCGACTTGTACTCGATCGTCTACTTGATTTTTTGCTGTTTCACCCGTAGGTGATTTGCAAGTTAAGGATTTTTTTATCATTGTCATAAATGTTAGTGCTCTTCGGTTTTTATTGTTTGTCTCACTATTTTTGTTGCTTGAATAGGTAGTAAGAGGTCCATAGAGAGGTAAAATATATTTAAAATATTAAATTAAGTACTTTTTTATAAACATATAAAATATACTATGAATTTCGAGTTGTACTTATTTATTTTATTTAGATGAAAACTTTGAGGATAAATATTCTCTCTGCAATAAAGTACATGATAAAGATCACAAAAGAAACTTTATGCAATGATTTGATGAATTTTCTAAATGATGCTTTATGCATGTACTTAAGACATTTATTACATTTGTAAACAATATATTTGTTATCTTAAATGAAATTCCATGACAATTTAACAATATATGTCAATAACATTTTTCAGCTAATCTCGGTATTAAGAAAAATTACTGGCATTGATAAAATAATTCATGTAATTACAATAATTATTCCACAAGAGTTCGCCGTACGTTACACAAAAAAGAAAAAAGTTTTTTACGGCAATGTTCATGAATGTTTATTTTTCAGTTGAGAATTGCCGTCTGCGGCAACGTAATTACATTGATGTAATTTTAGTACGTTTTCTTCCTCATCGTAAAATCCTAACACCGACAGACGAACCAATTGCAATGAAACTCCATTTACACAAGGGTAAAACTATCTCACAATGTACCCGTAAAATTCTTTCACAGTGCCGAGAAAATGGAAATTTTACTTCATAATAACAGCGCTATTACGCAAAAGATAACCGACTCAAAAGATAACGATTGTAGTGGTAACTTTTAATAGTAATTAAAATTACCGTGTTTTATTACCCCTTTCGGGTGGCGGTACGTTTAATATAATTGTTTAATGTAAGATGAAAATAATTACTGTATAGACGTAAACATTTTTACGACGTTTGTTTAAATAAACTTATAAGAAAATATCGTTTGCAAAGCGAGTACGGTTTGACACGAAAAGAGAATTTTTACTGAATATAAGGCATCATTGTAGTGTCTACAGGTAGTACAATAAGCATTTAAATTTTGTATGAAAGTAGACAAAGTTTAACGTTAAAATTAGCTTTTTTGCGGAAACAAATCAGATTTTTTTGGGCTGATAATTAAACTGTTCATAAATATGAGGTTTTCATTGTGTTCTTAAGAGACATTAGTCTAAATACCCGTACTTTCACTAATTAGAGTCGTGGGTGGTAAGAATGTGGGTTCTCGTTCGTCTATGTAGGGACATAGGCTCCGAAAATGACAGTGGCTAAATGTGGTCCGTAACCATTTCAAACGCGCGAGGATTCTGTTGTCTGGTTCGCGTAGGCCCCAGGATGGACTATAGTCATTGTATATAAGAAAAAGCGTCGTAGTTGTGTTTCTGAGAGAGAAACTTTGGCTCTTCCAAACCCTTTGAACGACTACCAAGGGTTTTAGTGAATAAAAATACCATGTAAGACTGGTTTCCTCCCAAAAGACAGGATATCTGTTGAAAATTTTTCCTAATATCTAATCAAAATATTTTATTTTAAATGAACTTGGAATACATTAAATTTGCATGCTTCCGCATACTTCCGCTCTGCCCTGTAGTTCCGGGCAAGTACGAATAGGGCTAAGGTAAACCCTGCTGGTCGGAAAAGGCGACTACAGGGTTTTCAGGTTCGCGGCTTTTGATGGTGGGGGCCCTCATAGCCAACTAAGCGAGTCGTAAGGTGATGTCAGAAGTGAAGAGATCTCATGCTATATCAAAGCGGAGGTGCTGGGCTAAGTGGAGTGTCCCTCAAAGGAATGTGCATAAACTTAGTGGAGAAGGGCACCGGTGCGTTCCTTTGGAAATCCTAAAGCTCTTCATAATGCACCGGGGGTGACAATGAAGGGGGTTTAGTGAGTGAAAATTCCACATAATCCTGTGTTCCCTCCAGAAGCATCTTTTAAAGATTTTTCCTCAAGTTGTTGCTTAATAACTAACCTTTAGGTACGCCGAGGCGCAGTTGCTCCTTCTCCCAGGAGGCGAAGGTGGCCTTTAGCGCCTCGGCCATCTTCTTGTTGGTGCCGGGCGTGAGTGGCGGCACCTGCGATGGGATGTCTGTAACAATAAAAGAAAAAAATATTAATTATTTTTATTTCTTTCCTTTCTATTAACAATGGACTAACGTTTGACATCAATTTCATGTTACGTTAAATAAAATTAACTTTTAAACGATGTAGCATGTGTCTCTCTCATATGTATGACTATCGGAATATAGCAACGCGTTATGGTGGCAGGTTAACAATGAGGGTGGTACGTATGTGACTTCGGTATCAAATTGAAAAATGGTACAAGCGTTTGAGATTTAAGATTTCATAGACCCATATATTAATTATGGATAAAGTGATAATATTTCTTTTTTTTTTGGGACAAGCAAGTTTTATCATTTTGTTTAAATTGGAGTAAAATTATATGTACAAGCATAGTATGCAGAAACATTTTTTTTTACATTTTACGAGCCTATGTGGTTTCCAACTCTACGTTTCAGTGATTTTTATTCTCCAAGCGTATTTTACGAAACAAATTTATCTCCTTTCAATGATTATTTGCAAAAAAATCTAAAATGTAATGACTTTAAGATATCATTATTTCTATTCGCTACAGCGTCGCGACTAATCGAAGTTTTAAGCTATTGGGAAACAACCTCCTTTTAAATTAACTGTGTTACAAATATGTTAATAAAATAAATTTTACTCCCAAAACTCAAATGAAATCGAATGTTTTCATTTTATGATACCAATATATAATATTAATAAATTAAAACTATGAGAATTCTCTGTGTGCATCTCGCAGACGGCGTCATAATTCGGAAGTCCAACGTATCTAATCAAAAACCATCCCGTACGAGATCGTTATCTTCTGGAATAATATATTTATCAGATACATACACATTTACAGAGCAGCGAAGTACAAATTAATAGATGATTTCTTTTCGAGTTGCGATGCCTTTGAATAAAATAAATCAGAGATAAACAAGTGAGATTGTGCACTTGTGTGTGAGTGAGTGCGTGAACGCTTCATTCATAAGTGCGTCAGGTTTGTATTCGATGTGTGCGTAGGCGTTTTGTGCGTGTGTGCGCGGCTTGCACACCTGCCGACCAGTTCTGAGATGCGGAGATTTGTGCTCCTCTCCCACGGTCGCTGCCCCGCGCTCTGAGCAGCTCAGCTCTAGCTGAACCTTGCTCCGATATCATTTTAATATAAACATCCCTTAAAGATTCTTATAACTGCTGTAGTATAAACCCTAAAGTACAACCTGGACCATCGTTAATTAAAATTTTGTTTATATTTTTAGAAAATGTCATTCAAAAAATCATTTACTTATTTTAATATGTAATAAGCCAGATTTTTTATTGCCTGTTTTTTATGTACGCAGGGTTATTTTCTTATAATTAAAAAAATAACATATGAAGATCTGATAGCGTAGGATTATGTAGCTAGAAATTATTAGAAAAAATCTTGAGCTGATAAAGTTAAATTTGGGAGTTAAGGTGAAACCTAGCTGTATCTGTAAACAATTAAAATAGTGCATAGTAAAAATATCTATACCCATTTCTTGTAATTTCCAAACAAGACAAATAATTTTATACATAACTTAGTAAGTTAACAATGTACTGCAAGTGTATAATGTGTATGAAGAGACATAGGTAGGTATGGCGAATCAGGTGTCGGGTGATTTCACAGCAGTGCCTACGAAGACATTAATTGCGTCGGATCGATGCGTTGTGATTTACTCGCTACATCCCGCGCAGGTGCACTTGAATCACGATTACTGTTCGCAGCTTACGGCCAGTGATAATTTCACTTCGACCATAAGCCATGAGCCAGATAATAACAATGGTACAGTTCGTTAGCAATACGGTGTACCACAATGGTATCCGCTGTGCCCCTTATTATTTTCCTTAAGTACATGTTTCTTTTTTTGTCTACATTTTATATATATCGCATATCGGTTTTAGACAATCTTGTTGAGATTTTATTAAAAATTATAGTACTAGTGGCTGTTGAATTATGAAGTATTATAGAACAGTAAAAAAAAGAATCTAAAAATTAATGTTTTCATAAAGTTAGGACAAATTTTGATGATTGAGGACAGAACCTACTCATAATTAATTTATTATTCTGCACCAGAGTGACTAAGTACTACAGATTCAGTGGCTAATTATGCTTTATAGCAATTGGGAATCAATGAATCACCCATAGTTAAATAATCATGTTTCCAAATAATTATGAAATATTTTTTTAATAGGTTATTGGCTAACACTTGGCTTCGATTACATCTGATGATAAGTGACAATGAGGTCGTAGATGGTGAAGAGTATTCGTCCCGAACACATCTGGCTCTCACGTGTGTGGCTGCCGGAACACAGCAATGCTGTTGTGTCGATAGATTGACATAGAGAGTGGTAGCTAGCTAGGCGGGTTTAAAAAACCCTACCACCATCCAGACTGCACTACGTGCACTAAACCACTGCGCGGCAGAGGCACTCGATATGATTGCATTTATAAATAATTTATTGATTGTCATCATATTTTTACGGTTGAAAATCGAACGCATCTTATTTTTGAATTATTGAACTAAAAACATAAGGAAAGTTATTATAAAGATGGGATATGATATTGCATTTCAAACACAATACTTGCCGAAAATCGGTGCTGGATGGTCAATTAAAAAGAGGTTCACCGACTTATACCAGTTTAATGTTCCTTTGTATATCAGTCTGCCTGTATTAAGCTGTTAATTTTTTGTGTGCATTATAACTTGGCGCTATTATTTTGTGAGATAAAACTCATTCAGAGGTTTCGTTGAATAGTACATCACAAGAATTATTTTAGTATTTTTAGTGTAACTTTCTTAATTACTTCTATTGGAAACTTAATGGACCGAATTTTTGTTACAACTGATTAAAAGTTTTTATTGTTAGTGTCGATTATAATATGAATAATTTTTGAGGTAATTCAAATTTCAATCATTTTGTTTCAGGCAAGGCTCAGTCAGTAAAGTTAATTATTATTATACTAATGCTAGTACCATCAAAAGTTTGCTGGTGAAAAACGGTAGAAACTCTGTTTTTGGAGATTGTCTATGCTACTAAAGCCACTATTTCTGCTGCCTACCAGTAGTCTACAAAAATTACTGTTTTCCGTTTTGATGGGCACTATCTAAAAATATTTACTGTGATTGCAACAGCTAGTTGCAATCGCAATAAATATATTATCATTTCGTGTCTCAAGATGATGATTTCAATATGATGCTCTATAAAATCGGATATAACATCGTAACTAACATAGTTTTAACTGCATCCATGGCGGTTTACCGGAGTCCTATTATCAGTTCCGAGGCTATATGAGTAATGGAGTTTGAAAGGTGATAGGGTTTCTCGAACTCACGTGGCTGACAATCATAAATGGCAGTCTGGCGATATAACAGTATGGCTTAGTTAAAGTAAATGAGAGTCATAATATTTCAGACGAGCAAACTTTACATTAAAGTGGTATTGTCATTTAACAAACATGTGTAAGAGATCAAGTGTTGCTTATTGTCGTTATAAAAATCATTAACCGCTTTCGAATTACTATATTAACACTAGATTTACGAGACCCGTCATTTTGACGGAAGGACCTTAAATAAGACGCTTCATACAGTGGTACGCGTT
>DWQX01000725.1:0-36980 GCA_018245475.1 Pharmacophagus antenor
ATAATAAGTAAAATGATATTTAATAAATAATAAGTAAAATGATAATAATAAATTTATAATAAGTAGTAATGGATTCCTGTGGGTGATAGGTGGTGATTTTACTAACTCGTTTGGATAGAAAAACCATCACCAGGGTCACACCACTGGCCATAGGTAGCACCATTTATAAAAAAGCACCCAGGTGTTATCTAAAGTAAAATTTGCATGCATTTGTTTTAATGACTGAGAAAAACTCATTATTATTTGTGTTGTGGCCTGTATGGATTCCCACAAGGATCAATGCTGGGACCAGGTTTTCTTGTATACAGCTGTTAACATTTAATGCATTAAATAGGACACTTTCTTACTTAGCACTCTTTGAAATGAGATAAATAAAATTGTATTCTAAGGTAATAAAAACTTGTTACTGGTGTTATGAATTTATGTTGTAAGAAATAGTTTAATTTGTTTAAATTACAGCCATCTAGGACGGCAAACGATGGTGCTTAATAAATTTAATTGTTTCTATTATTTATAGGGCGCAACTCTATTGAAATTGGTCGAGAGGCTCACTTATCATATATACGCGGATTTGAACCTAGTGCGGACATTCCTCACCACTTACCGCTCCTTCTGCTCACCCAGTGAGCTGTTGGACCTGCTGATAGAGCGCTTCCGGATTCCTGAGCCGAGTGAAGTGTATGATGCGCCAAGGACAGGTAAAATGATTCCTCTCTTATATGTATGGCACTCTTTACAAAAAATATTTAACGTGTAACTAATATTTTAAAACACAAAAATATATAATGCTATAAAATTAATGAAGAAAAAAAAAATGGAAAACATTTTCTTTTTCAAGTTAAGCTACATTATCGATCCAATAATTTCATAAGCAAAATAGGTCAAAATTAGATGAATATTTTTTCAAGCTATAAGGCCACTATCACACATTACATATAATACCATAAAATAACAGTAATAATAACTGTTAGAAGAATTACCATCAAGAATAAATTCTACTAACTTTTAATACTGTAATATGCTACTTTATTGGACTTCCTCGAGTAAAGTAGTGGATATGGTACATTTGTATTGGCATAAATAAATTTATAATATGTAACAATCCTTTAATGTTTTTACACGCAAGTCGCAAGGACAAAACCTCTGAAAAAGGATATCAGTCCAAACTCCTCCATATTGGATATTGAAATTGGTAAAGTATGTCGTTAAAATTTAGTTTTTGAAGTATTTTATGTTTATATATCATCAAATATAAATCTAAGAAGAAATATAGAAAAGTTTGTAGAACTTTAAATGCTTGACTTTGACGTAAATAAAATAAAAAAAAATGATTATAATTACCAAACAGATTGTGTGGAAAGTACAGCGAGCAGTGACGCCGAAAAATTAAGCAAGAACACGGCGCGCGAGGATTGGAAGAGGTACAGGAAAGAGTTCCAGCAGCCTGTCAAATTTCGGTGCGTACGTAGTGTTAAAATATCAAATAACTGATTATAGAATGACGTTTATGGGCATTCTAACCCATTAAGAAATATGTTCACGATGTCATTGCTCCCGCAAACCGTCCGTGTCAGAGTAACGGCTCTCTTACTTATTGTTTTGTAAAAAACTATTAACACGTTAAATTCATTAAAGTAACAATAGAATATTAACTCATAGTTTATTGCCTATAATAGAATACCTAGAAAACCTTTATAGGTCAATGAAGAACAAATAAATAAATATAGAAGTAGATTTGTGTTTGTTGATAATTTACCTCAGATATTAATTCATTTTTAATTTCGTATTCCAAAAATTTAAGCATTATTCTTTCTTGTACATGTGTATTTTAGATACATCCAATACAGATTAAACTTAACAATCTATTTCACATATGTATGTATTACTCTTCCTACAAAGTAAATGTTTACAGACATTATAATGTAATAAAAGACATGAAAAAGGTTTTTTAAGGGTCTGCAACATGCAATACCGCAGGTGTTGCGAACGTCTATAGCTTAACACTAGGCGGTCACAAGCCTATTTGCCACCTTCATGATATAAAAAAAAATAAAATTAATAAATAAATAGCACCAACAAAAGCATTATTTAGCTTCCTACTGGAGTATGGCCTTGTCCCATTAATTATTACTTGGAAATACAGTTAATTTTGTTTTAAGGCAGCCAAAGTATTATTTAGTAAACATTCTCACAAATACCCATTTGATTTTCTTTATAGATAAAAACATTACCCTAATATACTTTATATGTATTAATGATTAATTTATTACTTGATATGAATTAATTTGTTTAAATATACACAGTGTGATCAACGTGCTGCGACACTGGGTGGATCAACATTTCTACGACTTTGAGCGCGAGCCGACACTGCTAGACAAGCTACGCGAGTTTCTGGAGTCCGTCGACGGCAAGCCCATGAGGAAGTGGGTACAGAGTGTCCTCAAAACTGTTCAAAGGAAGGTAATATATGTCTGCAGTGTACAACGTTATTTATATTTTATATATTCTATTTCTGATATCATTTATATCTCTTTTCTAATGTCATTATCACCCATACAAAGTTATGTGTCAAAATAATTCTTTAATATATAGTTGTACGCTTATAAAGGTTAATTACATAATTATTGTTATAAGCACTAACTTAATATAACAAATCGATAATGAATTACAATGGATAGCGGTACATTTCCCAAGACACTTGAGTCCATGATAGTACTTGAAACACGATTACTTTTGGGCATACCGACATCACGTTCCTAGACTGTACTAGGTTGCCTTGCTTCGCGATGTAACTACAGACGTGTTATTAGTTCCGACTCATTATCAGATTGCGACGTATATATGATTATAATTTAAGGGCTATGCTATGCTCTTACAAGCAGAGCACTATCCATGTACTTCTGCACATAGCCTTTTTATTTCACATTTTGACAAGTCATGGGTTTACATTTGGCATCCATTTCACGTAATATGAAGTGATCATAAATCCCGTATCCTTATTAAACAAATATTTACTTACTACACACAGAGCGGTCAAAACAACGAGCTGGAGTTGGGCGGTGGCGTGTCTCACGTATTCGATCGCGCGCCGCCGGCGGTGCTGCGTCACGTGGCAGATCCCGAGCGGCACGCCTGGCATCCGCTCACGCTACACCCGCTCGAGCTGGCGCGCCAGCTCACGCTGCTCGAGTTCCAGCTCTACCGACTGGTGTGTAACATAGCACTGGATGTCATATCTTTAGGCTCTAGGACAGGATATCTTCAAACAAAACGTTGAAGGGGCAGCGGTTGTTCAGAAAGGAGACCACACGCCTTCCCAAGTGTTGAAGACGATCTCATATAATCATAAAAAACCTGATTTCCACTCCGAGGTAGGATATCTGTCGGAGTCTCCGCACCTTTCGATACCAAACGAGCACGCACTCTTAATATTGCTATTGCAGTCAATAATTATTATGCTATAATTAAATTTAGTTCATCTGTCTTAAGATGCAAACATACGCAGTGCCAAGGTATTTGATAATTCCAATTCTAGGCAAAAACATGACGGTTTGATGCGAAAAGCACTTACACTACATCAATAGAAAGCACTTAAAACAACTCAAACTATATTATTTTATTGAATATATTTTATTTGCATGTTTCATTTATGCTACAGGTTAAACCGTCGGAGCTCGTAGGCGCTGTTTGGACGAAAAAAGACAAGGACAAAACTAGTCCAAATCTACTTAGGATTATCAAACATACTACTAATGTTAGTATCCTGTCTTGATTGATTTACTAAAAAAATAATTGCTCAAATTGTATTCATTTAATAAAATTGATAGAAAATAAATTATGTAAGCCTAACTTATGTTCCTTTATTAATGTTATGAACCATTTAACGTATTACTTACAATTTTTACTTACTCTATAATGAAAAATGATTTCATTAAGAATATACATATCAGTTATTAAATTTCTAATTTCTTTTATCTTCACATCAGTTCACAAGATGGATGGAAAAGTGGATAGTGGAGAGTGAAAACTTAGAGGAGAGAGCGGCTGTTGTGTGTAGATTCCTAGAGCTTGCAATAGCATTGCGGGACCTTAACAATTTCAACGGAGTGCTGGCGGTGGCAGCGGCTTGTGGCAGTGCTTCAGTATACAGATTGCGTGCCACTTTTCAGGTAAACAAGTTAAAATATTTGTAAATTGTTTACAGTCACATTGATCTATGTAGTTGATAACTGTAATTTGAGATCATTGCGCTGATAATACCTTACGATCATTAAAAGTGTTTATGGGTTTTAATTGTTTATGGGTGTTATTACCCTACAATGGAGAAAGAAGTCACTTATACTCTTTCTTGTGCGTAGTACAGAGGAGAATCGGTGCTTTCCATAGAAAATCTTAGGGCTTCTTATAATGCATTGACAGCTACCACACTTATCATTTAATCTCTTTAAACAACGAGCGCACTACAGTAATGTGTAAAAAACCTAATTAACGCATTATTATGGACAGATGATGTTTTTAATCGCTCTGGTGTATAATAAAATTAAAAATATGTGTATAGTATAGTATAATTAAACTGTGCATTATAATTGTATCATTTCCAGATGGTACCTCTAAGGCTTATCCGTGCTTTGGAAGAGTTCCGCGAACTGAACTCTGATCACTTCCGAAGATACCAGGAGAGGTTACGAAGTATAAACCCACCTTGCGTTCCGTTCTTTGGCATGTACCTAACTAATATACTGCACATAGAAGAGGGCAATCTAGGTGAGTGCGGTTTCTTGAAAAATTATTATTTCATTAAAAACTAGAATAAAGTTTTGTTTATTTCATTTCAAAGGAAAACTACTCTGAAACAAAATTCACATTGGTTGTTATAGTAAATGTATGACTTGGTAATATTTTATGTACTAAATACTATAAAAATAAGAATTACAATTCTTCTTACATTTAGTGGATTATACATTCAGATATAGAAAGAAAAGGAATATCTTGACAATTCATTCTTGATTTACCTTCTATTTAAAAGATAAAAGGTATAGACAAGTATTGTAAAAACAGGCATGAAAATGATTTGTGCCACATAACAAGGAAACCGAAAGATGAAAGTAGTTGCATATAATGGTAAAACAAGACGAAAATGTAAATTAACTATGTAGTAAATAGAGTACAAAGTGTTTAGTTTTCAATATCTTCTGTTTACACAAGTTTTTCGAAAATTTAGGTTTGTTTTAACATTAATTAATTTTTTATTTTTTACAGACTTCCTACCGAATTCCGAGTTGATAAATTTTTCTAAGCGTCGAAAAGTTGCAGAAATAACGGGGGAGATTCAACAGTATCAAAATCAACCTTACTGCCTCACAATAGAGCCTAGGACGAGGGTGAGAGTTTTATTAATGTTAGATTACATTCATTCTTTTCTTATTATACAAAATATCAGTTTTTTACCAATTTTGGATTATAATTTACATGTAATGTCATTTACAATTTATTAAAAAGATTATAGAGACATATGAAATTATTTTCTCTTCATATTCAGTTCAAATTGAGGAATGATTAATATTTAAATTTAATCCACAGGCATTTCTAGAATCACTGGAGCCGTTTCCCAGTATGGATGATAATGAAGTTACAAACTACCTCTATGCCAAAAGTTTGGAGATAGAACCTCGACCGCCTGTCAAACAAATGCCCAAATTCGTAAGTGATAAGAAATTTTTTTAATGATTAAAGAGCAGTTATTCATATTGTTTTTATTACTTCCTAAGAATCTTTTGTATTTATTGGTAGGAATAAAAGCTTCTGATCAATTAACGTCAAATGTCTTAATATAATTACTAATGATAGGATTCTTTTGCTCAAATCTATCTGGAACAGGCAAACTGAACCCTTTTTTTTGTAACAGTCACAACACGTGTTTACTCAGTGTGTCATGAGGTCGTGAACTAATTTATTTGGTAATGATTTCTTAGGTTTTTGCGATAGTTACAAATTGAATTAACACGTTTATCGCGTGTATTTTAACATTATCAAAAAATGTTTAAAGGTTTATTTTATCGGCACGAAATTCAAAACACTTTAAGATAAAAGCCATTGGGCCACAGATTAAGTAACGCTGGTCTAAGTCTACCGCACTGTAGAAACATTCTATACAACACCACATTGCTATAGGATATGTATTACTTACTTTTAAGTTTATGCTCTGTTCATCTATTCATGTCATTGTGTAAAAGATATCACAATTTTAATCACTATAATATTGATTTATTTCGATATATTTTTTTAAATTTTTTGTATCTTTATTCACACTCACCAGCCGCGCCGGTATCCCGAGCTGTCGCTGAAGCCCGTCAAAGTGTCACGCCGCTCGCACGACGCGACGCACCACTCCGCCTCCAGTGCGTCCAGCAACGACGACAACCTCAGTGAGTCGATATCGGTTATACTATAATTATTGTTCGTTCTTTCAACTTCTTACGCACGAGTTAACCTTACACGGAGTTGTTTCTCTTTTCACGAAAGTTCGATGGAAGCAATGGTTGTTATCTCACACCGAGGTATTAAAAACAAAGACTGTATATTCAGTCGCTATACAACATGATAAAGGCCAATGAAGTTACTAATGAAAATACATAAAAACGATAATTTGATTTAAATGCAATGCTGTTATAGCGACAGATTTGCATTGAGTGGGGTACCCAGCTAGGTGGGTTCGAAAATCTCTACCAACATCCAAACTCCACTGTTATTGTGACTTAAAAATCAAACCTCGAATTTACCGCGTTACAAACTAAGCGGGTAAACCCCGTTGCCATGGAGACAATCGTTTTCACACAGTCGGGCATTTCACATAGCGTATTATAGGAACGTTACCTGTATGTTAATCCTTCGTATAGTTTCTGTATTGACTTGTGTACATGCGCAGGCGTATCGCAATTGTCGCCGACGGCGGGCACCTCGTGGGACGGCACATCCGTCGCGTCGCTGCAGCTGCATCACGACGAAAAAGGTAAATAGAGATGTTGTCGTAATCATTTCCATACGGTCATTTATTTTTCGATAATCGGAATTTATTAATCGGTGATTGGCTGACACTTGACCTGAACTGACACATTATGATGTGAAGTGACAATGAGGCCGTACATGAAACGTGCTCGCCTAGAACACTGGCTCTCATATATATGACTGCTGAAACACAGCAATGCTGTTATGGCCGCAAATTGACATTGAAGTTGGTAGCCTGGCAGGTTCAAAAACCCCTACCACCATCTAGACTCTGTTACTAATGTGATTTGGGAATCCAACCGAGCTTTGTAACCACAAAGCATTCTTGTTAACCAACAGGAATGCTATAATGCGTTACAGAGCATCTCATATAGTCTACTGTAATCAAAATGTAATGACATTGAATTGAATAATTTTGGCCTTTCAATAGGATATCGAAACGAAGACAAGGGTTCCCTCACCAGTCCGCGGTTGGAACGCTCCCCGAGTAGCTCATTGGGTCAGCTCGGACAACTCAGTCTCTTCGACAAAGGGTTGGCCTTGTTCGATAAGAGCAAATCTACAGTCGTGTTAAACGCAAGGTATAAATAAATACTTATTTATGGTTATAATTCCTAATGAAACTACCTACAATAAAGATAGTAGCTTATAACTATTGTTACTGATAATCTATGAGAATACTTTATAAATGGTTTAATTTTGTTTTCAATATTTTTTTTATTCTTATAATAATCCATACGTGAATGCAACACAAGTATCACGTCGAGACTGTTCATTCTAAATAGATCCACAGACACTAATTATCTATTACATAAACCTTTTCTAAAATTGCATTTACAACTCAATAGAAAACAATAAGATTTATTCCTTTTATCAGAAACGAGTTTAATAACCAATAAAAAAAGAAGCTTAACTAAGCGGGATTTGTGTCAGCACTGTGCTGCCAGATGCCAGGCATGCATTAGCACTGCCGTGTTATCCCATAAGACAACATTTCGCATAATGGTAGCGATGCATATTGGGCATGTGAGAGCGCTAACATGGGCAATGATCATTTCATTTGTGATACAGGAACAGTGGTCGCGACGAGCCGCCGTCGCCCCGCGACAATCACTCGCCGCGACACGATCGGTAGGTCGGAATTATGTTATTAATTAAGAAAATGTATGTATTGTTATTAAACTATTCATATCATATAATTATATATACTTCTTTATATATATACTTTTGTCAGGTCACTAACACCAGGACGCAAATTTGTGCTCTGTTGTTTGTTTATCAGAAAAGTAAAAGAAAATATCCATTTTATTAAAGTGACTATAACAAATGTCAGTTTTTTTTCAAAATAATTACAATCCATTCTTCTCATAATTGTGAGTTTATAGCTAAGTATTTTTTTTAGTTATTATCTAATAATAATTACATGTCCCTTATTTAAAACATTTTCCCGATAAAAATATTTTAAATTATTTAATTGACGATATTTTAATTAATTTATTCATTAAAAATTTAAAATAGTTTGTAAAATGCATTTTTTAAAAAAAAGCGAATATTTGCCTAGATGTTTATCTAAAGTATGAACACATGCGGAAATGAATATGCACCGTTTAAATGGTGCAATCCGTATTTTAAATTTTTGAAAGTAAGATCACAAAAAATACCTCTGAATTCCTCGCCAGTTCTTCATAAAGGTGCCCGTTACGATCTGACAGTAATTGAAATATAATGATAAAAAGTAATTGTACAGTTCTTATTTAATAAAGAAAATTTCAGTTTGAGTTTATTATTTATCACTAAAGGAGTTTAGGATTACTTATATGTTTATTATAATGTGCGAAATATTCACATTAGACAGTCGGTAGTATTAATATTGTAATATTGTAAAATAATTATTGTATATAATTAAATCTTAATAATATCCATTCTGACTATATCAATCAATCAAAAAAGTTAACATTTTGGCGATGATTTATATTTTGTTACTTTTTGCTTTTGGAACATTGAGCTAGTTAGACCATATAAACACGTAGACTTCCAAACACTGGCAATACTAATAGTTTAATATTAATGCAGTAGCAACACGTCGACGCTGGGCCGACGGACGCCCGCTCTGTCGCCCCGCAGCGCGATTGTGGATGCGGAGGTATTCTATTCAAGGAGTGTGGACCATCTGGTCTGCAAGCGACAAGAACAGGTGATTACGCATCGCACTACATCCACACTTATCATCAGGTCGGATCATGGCCAGGCGTTAGACTGCAATTCACCCCTTTATTACTACAGACTTTAATACGCACCAATCATAAAGTACGGCAACAATTAAGATGTGTAACTTTTGACTGCACTGCATTATATATATATATTTATCTTAACACAGTTAGTATAAATATCTAATAATAATTAACAGTAACCCAATGTATGCCGAGCACATATAGCCGCCCATGCAGGTAAAAGGGTTAAGAAAAATACTGCATACTGCTTTTGACCATTTCTTTTCCCAAAAATTACTAGGAAGCATCTATTATCCATTAGAATAGTAAATGAAACAATTAAATTTCGAAATAAAAAATAACTAAAATTTTATTTAGATTTTATTCTTCAAAATACTAAATTGATTTTAATTAAAATAAGGAATCAGACAAAGTCATCTTTTATAGAAAAGAAATTACAAGATCAAAATTGAAGCAGTTGATTTGGATGCTTATCATACTCACTTAGATCTACCGATACGAACTTATCACCTCTTTGTCACGCCAGAGAATAAAAGTAGAAAAAATAATTATTAATCAGAAAATACACAATAATTAAAAAAATAAAACAATTGCAGTAACATACATTTGTTTTCAGGAGCGTGTCCCTCCATTGTTGCCACGAGCCACTAGCAACGGACCGGGAGGCGAACCCGAGAAGCCCCCGCTACTACCACGCAGACCTTCCTCACCTCCCACTCACAACGGTAACTTACTCCATTTTAGTTAAAACATCTATAAACTTTATATTTTCTCATATTTATATAGCTATAATCCATGAGATTTTTGTTATTAAACAATTAGTTTATGTACTGTTTTGGAAAGTAAAATCTTAGATTTTCTTTAAACATCTTGGAAATTTTAGAGAAAAGTTATTAGTTGAGATAAATCAAAATGTTCTTTATAGCTATTCGATAATGTTGGTCGTGTATCGAAATATATGTTTGTATTCAATTTTACACATGATGTTAAGTGACACTGAGATTATAGGTGATGAAGCGTTGTCGCCGAGAATACTCTGGCTCCATCATGTATGACTGCCGGAAAATAGCAAAGATAATATGGCGGAGTGTCACAGGTGTAGGTAAGCAAGTTTGTTTCAAAAAACCTTGCCATCTGGACCAAAAAGATCCTCGGAATCGGACCTGGAATTTACGTTTTCAAGCAAAGCAGTAAACTTGAAATTATATGCAGGTGGAAACTGAAGCCCTTCGTGAGTTTCTATTACTCCTAAGGTTTAAAATGTTTCTATACGTATGTTTGTGTCATTGTTATTATTTAATAGTAAATTTGTTAACAGCCACTTGCGAACCTCCGCCGGAGCCCCCGGACAGACCCCTGCCCAGTCCCAAACACCATGACCTCTTCAGGTAACACCATATACCTTATTTATTATATATTTCAAATCGACATAAATATTATTTTATATTTGAAAGAAAAAGGTTACATAAATTGCACTTCTAGTTGTGATTAAACGTAAGGTAGAGGGAAGTGTCATAAAAAAAAACAATTTTATTAACTTCGAAAAATATAAGTATTGTAATCATATACAAGTTTATCTATAACCATATGCTGCGAGATTTTATTACCAAAATCCGAAAAAGTAAGTTGATTTTTTTCTACTAACTATACAGTACTATAGACAGTCTAAGTACTCCCGCAGCTGTGAAATTAGCTAAGTGCTGGGCTAACACTTCACATCAATTTCACATAATGTTAAGTGCCAATAAATGGTGAAGTGTTTCGCCTAGGATACTTTGACTCTCACATGTAAGACTGCTGAAACATATCAATTCTGTTATGGCAGCAGGTTGACATTGAGAGTGGTAACTTGCTAAGTGGGTTTGAGAAAACACTCAAAACTCCCACCACTCATTTGGCCCCTGAATCATTAAACTACGAACCACGAAGAAGCGTTATATCACAGTGTATGATGGCTACTACAGTGGCAACTATCCATATATTTCCATTTTGGTTTTTTTATTGCAGGACTCCCGCAATGTCACCGAAGCGGTCGCCGGCTCCCGCGCCTCCCGCGAGCCCCCTCACGCAATGCAACAATACCGAGCACAGGTCTGTAACGATCAACTTTTTGACTGCCTCCGTGGCGCATTAGTTTAGCCGCTTGCCATATAACGCGGGAAGTCCCGAGTTTGATTTCCGGGCTACAGTAGTAGTAAAGTCTGGATGGTGGTAGGGTTCTTCAAACCCGCTTATCTAGTTACCTCACTCAATTTGTGTTGCGGCAGTCCTAAATGTGAAAGCCAGAAGTATTCTAGGCGAACACAATTTACCATCTACGGTGTCCTGCCACTTAACATTAGGTCAAATAGAGTTCAAGTGTTAACACAACCCATAAAGAAAAACTAGCCAGGCCGGTGCAAAAAAAAATTATCACCATCAGAACTCCACTACTCATATAGTCCAGAAATCCAACCCTGGACCTCCGTGTTACATGGCCATCGGTCAATCAAATAAAATTATATATAATGTATATATCATCTCCCAGTGCCATATTTTGTTTTTTTTTTTTTTAAGGTATTACCGTGAAGTATATGAATTGTTTAATAATTTTTTAAACATCATGTTCCCAGGGCTGCGGCGTTTAACTTCCCATCGGCTGTGTCGCCATCTACATCACATCACTGTAAGTGTTGAAAATATATATGTTTCATAAATGTCTAGAAAAACTGTGTCTGTCGAATATTTTTCAAAAATTCCTCCCGTAATGGTCTAGACGATATAGAGACTACGGTTCTTTTTTTAATTATCTTGGTACGATATCGCTGGAGAGATTTCTATGAATCTTGTAACACCTAATCACCCTAATTAATATTTTATATTATAGCTGCATAATCTTTCTATCCTTCGAGATAATTCAAGGTGGATACAATTAGCGCGTTATATTTTTTATCATCATGTACTCATAGTTCGGGATATCCCTTAGAAAATCTTGTCTATCATATGCAATTACCTATAGTGTGAGGTTTAAGCTAATGACTTCTTTGTTCAACAGCGACGGAGGGTTGTGGCATTTCGCCCCCATTGCCGCCGCCCCTGCCCCCAAGACGTAGGAGGGATTCGGCGGCGCCGCCCACCCCGTTGCACCAGGTGATGATACTTTGATGCTATTGCTATTATATAATTTGTGCAATAATAATATTTAATAAATACTGTAAAAAATTCACCGATTAAAACTAATAACATGAAATTATTTCACATGTTTCACTATTCTCATAAAAAAGTGAGTTCTCACAAACCTTTGTATACAGACCACGTGGGGCGAGTCGGGAAATGTGAGCAGTGGGAATTCACCATCGGGCGCTGCGACGTCGGGATCCTCTGGTGGGGCTCCGCCACCTCTGCCGCCACGCCCCGCCCCCGCGCCGGAGTTGCTGCGGCCAGCGCACTCTGCCTTGCTGCAGCGGCGACATCACACCGCTGCGTGAGTACAGTAACACACACTACTCACTACCCTCGATTTCATCTACTACCCACATATTCAACTACTACCCACATATTTATCTCTGTTCAGTTGCGAGATTGGTTACCCTTAGATAAAGAATGGCTTTAGACGGTACATTCAACAATGACACATTTTGTATTCACGCAGTAACATGCTAGCTCATAAAAATGTAGTATTAGTAACACAGTACTACATAGCTTCTTTGCTCTTTGTGTATGAAGAAAGCTAATATATAAATAAACAAAGGAAATATCAAAATGTTTTAACTGTATAAAGTGAAAGTGATGGTGGGTGTATGATATCATAATCTCGTACTTACAGTTGCCGATATGTTAATAAAGAGCATTTTATTCAAAAATGTTGACTTTTGATTATGAAAAAAATAAAAACTTAAGGAAAAATGTTTTTGATATAAATTATGAACAGGTGCCCTCTATGGGCCCGTGTAACTTACATGTAAAATTTCAATACGTCACCATTTTATACAGAAATGCAAAAATTTATACATCATTGTTACCTGAAAGTCACTTTATATCTATATATTGCAATAAAGGTTTTCAAACTGAACAAAGATGTTCTTTTGTATAAATTGATTTATACCAGAGACAACTTCTTACCTTCAAGTTGTCCAAGCTTTCAAATAAATTTGGACCACAGAGGGGTAAGGTTGATAATTTTTTTCTTCCAAATTTATAAATAAGAATTGTCAAAATTGGACTACTCATTAAATATGTATATGCGGAAATATAACATAGTATAATAGAAATATAAAAAACGGAAAAGTAAAAAGATATATGCCTGGAACCCTGAATCTTCTTTTCGTGGTTAACAATTAATCTTGAGGACATAATTCTTAAGTGATTAAATTAAAAAAAACACTTGATCGGTATTGTGACAATGGACATTGTAACGTGCGGCAGATTGGCGCCCCGGCTGCCGCCGAAGCCGCCACCGGCCGCGGTCGCGCCGCGAACCTAGCGCCGCGCTGCGCCGGCCCCGCCCGTGCCGGACGCACCCGTGCCGCTCCCGCCTCCGTTGCCCCGCAAGCCTAGTGACTCTATCAACGGCGATTCCCAAACTTGACTATTATGTGCAGTGACAAGTGTCAAACCAGCGTGTACCACTGATGGTGCACACTTCATCGAGCTGTGTGACCCAGTCGTCGCTCACGCTAATCTCTCTTCGGGCGGTAAGCACACCGACGATATGCACACAAGTTTGATTTTTCTTAAACGTTCAACACCCTAAAATAGCAAGCAATCTATATGTATGCCATATATTTTAACCTTTTTAAACCATTTGCATCACACGGAAAAAAGGAAAGAAAAATGTTTATTGTCTTTAAAAGAAAATATTTCAAAATATAAAAATAGATATATTACCGCTGTGTTATCAATTAGTTCTATGAGCGATTACGAGTTGAAGGAAAAAAATACGAGCCTACTTTGTTAATTGCATGCAGGCGCAGGCACAGGAAAAGATGTAATTTTCGTGTTAGTCATAAGTGCCTAAGAGAAATGCGCGCTCTGATGACAGTGGCCAGATAAAATGTGTGCAGGTATGAGCTTATGATGGGAATGGGTTAAAAGCCTTCAACATGCATCATCTATCTAGTATGTAATATCAAGTGTTTTGTTAATAAATAACTAAATTTCTCTCTTGCAAATAAGTTTGGGAACCACTTGCACTATATTCATCCCTCGTCATACGAACCTGTTTCACAGTGGATGCGGTGCTTGAGCTAGTACAAAACTAATGTAGTCTATACTTATCTATAAGTAACGTAAGGTCTACTTAACGTATGTCTGTCTTACTTTAACGTATCATACTGTCCCAAATAGTAGTTGAAGTAAACAACAATTAGGCTGCTCGTTAAAGACGACGTTTTATAGTAATTGTAAAAACAAAATTTTAATTTTTATTGCCATGTACATTTAAAATATAATATTTTTAATCTTTTACCAATTTGATGATAAATGATTTTATTAAAACTGTTTCAAATAGGATTTTTTTTAAAAAAAATTATTATAATTTTGTATTAATTTGCTAAAATGTATCAACTTTGCTTAATGTTTGGAATGAAATGACCACCTAATTTTTATCATATATATGTCCCGTTCTAATTGTTGGATTATAAGTTTCAAAGTATATTTTCATCAATCTGTTTCAATTCTTTTAAATATATTGAATAATGTACAAAAGAGCCTAATAACGAGGTTTAAAGTGTTTTAACAAATATAAAAGTTTTATGTGGTATATAAAAGTAATAATGTAATACATGGTTTGACCATATATAGTGAGATTTCTCGCGAAATTATCGTTAGTGTTTTAATGCAATAGTTTTGTCTTCCCATTGTTACCTGGTTTTTATATTAACAAGGAGGTTATTATTATTAATGAAAAAATATGTTTTTAACAATATGAAGTTATTAAAACTAATCGGGAATATTGTATAGTTTTATAAGTATAATAATGTACAGACATTCCATAGTTATCTTAAATAACATTGTTTCTAAATTAATTACGACCTTATGACTTGCTGCACAATTTTCTATTATATCCTTTATTTGACCCACATGGTTTATTTCCTATACAACTTCATTATAAAATTTTCTCGTATACGTTATTTTTTTATTAAGATATATAGTAGAATATTTACGATTATCATCAATTTCATATTAATTACTGTTTTTAATTCAATCTTCCATAATTGTACAAGTACTATTACTCTGCTTTTGATAACATACAACTTGTCCATTAGCTAATAAGACGAAAGTTAATTCTACTGCTGAATGTGTTTAATAAAAACAAATTACACTTAAAACTTCCTTATAGGATACCTGTGCAGTGCCAATAGTAGAGAAATATTATTATATATTTAATGAAATATAGAAATATAAATGTTGAAAATATACTATATGTATATATATATATGTATGTAATTATTATATAAGCTAATGCAAGGTTTGATAAGGTGGATAAATGTTAAGCATTTATTGTAAATAAGTGTTGAGTGACGTGGAATAGTGTTGGACGGTTTGCACGGAGTGTAAGAGGGTGTAACCATGACCGTTATAAATATTTTTTCAAACGTACATTGATTATTGAAATTTGTTTTGTTTTAGGTGCCATAATAACAGTATGAAACATTTTTATAGAGCTTAAAATATTTACAAATTAATATTGTTCCTTTTTATGATAGCTTGCAACATATGAACATATACACAGAGCCCTTGAGATATAATAACATCTGATAATGGATTTGAACTTTACAATATGTTAAGTTACTCGCCAACTTGTTTATTTAAAACGTAAATAATTCTTATAACATTTGTATGCTTCGCTTTTGGGATGTATAGTATGATAGGATGGTTTTTTAACAAAACATTTACGAACTCGTGTTTCGTTCATCTAATGTAGTCGGATTTAATAAAATGGAAAATTCTGTACCTAGTCCAGCCATAAGTTCTGTTACAAATGCAAATGCATTTTTTTTTAATTAAGCAACGTAATATTACTAAAATATATACCCACATATTTATTATAATCTCAGCAAAAATTTAAAAATATTTTGTTCGAAATAGCCACCTTTGGCTTTTATACAGGGCTTTAATTTGTCTGGCCACGAATGTTTATGCACTGTTTCCAGGGGATGTTTCGCCACTGCTTGCTCCAAAGATTTTTTAAGAGACTCAATGTCGCCGTGTCGTTTAGAGCAGGCCATGTCCTCTAAAAATGACCATAACTTGAAGTTTAGTGTTGAGGTCTGGGTTAGATAAGGGCCAGTCTTCAGTTCTTATAAAGTCTGGAACGTTCGTTTCAAGCAAGGCTTATGTAGTTCGTGGCTTGTGACCAAGTGCAGTCCAGCTGGAAAGTCCACGGTATATTATAAAAAAGTGTATTGCTGAAAAATTCTACAAGACGATCCAAGACTGTACTTTGATACACTTTGGCTGAAGTTTACACTCCTTTTTCAAAAAATGTAGTTTCGTGACTCCTTGATGAGACAAACCCCACCAAACCATCACTGACGCAGGATGATGACCACGTTGTACCTCTCCAACCACTTGAGCGGCTTCTTTAGAACTGTGAACGTATACTTTTTCATTTTGCTTATTGTAGTGTTCTTCGATCGAGAAGTTTTTTTCTTCGGTAAAGGGGACGTTTCTGTGCCTTTCACCGGCTTATCGAGACGGTAGGCGTTTTGATCGATCCACTCTCTTTGATTGTAAAGATTGGTTTTGGGTATATCCTGTATATCGAGGATAAGCACCGAGCTTTAGATCTTGTTTTATAATACGCAAGAGAGTCTTAGCGGGAATCTTCATTTCTCTAATAGTGTTTCGACGAATTCTGGCTTTAACAGCATTAACAGCTTTTATAGTTCCGACAACACGCGACCGCCCTGATCTTTTCTGGTCTTCGCCAGAGGAAGTGTTGTCGTATCTGTTAATAGTACGATATACCAACATGCGACTGATACAAAGCTTCTGAAGTGTATGAAATATGACCCACGGCTCCATACCCACTTTGTGCAAGGCTATCATTGCAATCTAATTTATTTATCACTCCATCCCGTATTGTTATTTGATAATGAAAACGAAAAAATATGTCAAATGGCGCAAAATCGAAAGAAGTTTTTAAAACAATAAACGTGATCCATATTCAAAATAATTGAAAAGATGAAAAAAAGAATAGTTTTTATGTAACAGTATTTATAACCAGACTAGTGATACGATTAGTTGACGAGCTGACTTAACACGTTGTGAAATATATAATCGAAAATACTCACCCACCATGTTCAAATGTCAATTAAATATATTATTTCCCGCCAAAATTAATGTTAAGTTTTTTTCTTTTACACATGGTTCATCATTGTGCTCTCGGGAGCGCGCACAAAAACAGATTTTTGAGTGAAATAAAGTTGTTCTGTAAACAACACAAAATCATCAATTTGAGGGTCAATCAGAAAGCGCAACGTACAAATTATCCTTTGTGAATTTATTTATAATTGTTAAAAATAATTAAACTAAATATGTATATGGCCTAAGCGTGTGGAATATCCGTATAATCATTTGTAAACTTATGCACAATAATACTTGTACGGTGTCCGGAAAACCGTTCTACGTAAAGGCTGTTTCACACGTCGGTAATTGAAGAAAACTATTTATGGCGTTGTAATGTAATTAGGTTTAACGTTCGTGTAGATTTTGCAATAATACGAAGTAAATAGTGATTTAAATGCGAATTTTAATGTTGTCGGTCCTTGTCACCGTCAGGCGCAACACGACGGCCATGTTGAATTTCCTATGCGACAATTTCCTAATTTTGTATGCAATATTTAACTTTATTGTAATGTGTCAATGAGTTTGTTTTCGTCTGGCGGTCGAGAATGAAACTGTATATAGGTTTGTGTATAGTGATGTAGTCGACTGAACAGATTATTCCTTATGTGTTGCCATAACGTTTTGTGATCGTCACGCAAGCCCTATGATATGGTGATAGCAGTCCGTGAAGTTGAAACCATTTGGAATTGTGCGGTTGTTTTATATGTTTCGATAACTATACGTATCACTTTATTATTAGGCTTGCGATATCTATAGAAAATAGTTGTTTTAAATAGTACTCGCTGGAACAATCTGCATTATGTTTGACGTGATGATTTTTTTATTCGACGAATCGTTGAGCCTTATGCTTATAATTAGCTAGGTATTCCAGTAGCTAATTGTTGGACTTAAAAAGTGATACTTGGTGTAGCCTATTTTGAATAAATCAGTTTTGACGTTTAGCTATAGAGCCTTTCGATCTGGAATACAATTTTTTTCAATAGCAAAGAGTAGAGGAGCTAATGTATTAGCCTAATAAAAATGCAATTTTAACCTTAATATGATTTTAATGGAATGAAAAAATAGATTTGTTCACATTTCATTTGCTTAGTTTATAAGTATTTTTCTTCCAGTACAGATAATGCATGTTGTTCAAACGTTAGTGTACCAAACTGAAACTTCTTTAAACATCATTTGTAATAATAATATGCTAAGAAAGAGTTTATACGCATGTTGATAATGAAACAAAAAAGTTTTTTGGCCATGACTGACCTGAGGTCTCTTGAGCCTGTAACTATGTTTTACATTACCGGCCTATAAAAACAATTAACTATAGGTATTTAATCAGCAGTTGAAAGCATTAGAAGGTAGTAAAAAAATTTGGAGTGGGGGCAAGAATGCATTGCAGTTATATTTGCTACTTAAGCTGTTTGAAATTGTAAATAATGACATGTGATAATTTGTGCACGAGTTGTGCGTGCGCAACGGGAATTACATAATAAGTCATACTGGTCGTTCGACATTTTTTTTTTTAATTATAGTAGCTGTTGCCACACGGGAATGATAATGACCATAGAATTGTTTAGGATCTACAATTTATTTTGTATTAATAGAGAAAATGTATTTAATAATATAAAACAAATATATCATTGATTTACCATTCGACAATATGAGATGTATATGTGAAATAAACTGTTGAGCTGTATGGTCAATTTTGTTCTCGCGACTAACGAATAAGAAGAGACCACCTGTAAAATATTAGTAGTTGTAAATATAGTGCCGATGCGATGGATTGCATAGAACATACATTATATACACAGTTATATGTGCTCGTTTTATTTATTTACCTTGACCCACTTGTTAACGAAATGTATAAAAAAGATATTAATAAAATAGTGTTGCCATACGGGTAATGGCATCTTTTATACAACGGCGAACATGGCGGCTACGCTGTGATGACATCATAGCCCTTAACACACTATCGCCGGATAACATCATGGGATTGACTCGCACTTCTACAGGGCGAAAATTAAGTATGGAAAATGTGTAGTTTTTATAAAACGTGTTTAAAAGGCATAGATGCATTTGAATAAAATTCGGAAAATACGTTTTACATTTGTGTATTTCAATGATAGTTTCGATTAACAGATAGGAACTAATATGCGGAAAAGGTATTTGTACTTTTCTCGCCGATATTGTGGCCACAATGAGGAGCTAGTTACGATGTTTACACAGCATCTCATTGCGTTTCTATTTAAATTACGTTACCAACACTTATAAACACCCTAAAGTTTGCATAATCGGTGCTCAACTTCTATATAACTGCGATTTTTTCAGATTTCTTTTTTTTACAGGTTATGAGCTAACACGTGGTCTCGATTTCACCTGATGTAAAGTGACAATGAAACCGTAGATGGCGAACTGTTTTCGCCCAGAATACATCTGGCTCTTACATGTATTACTGCCAGAACACAGCAACGCTTTTATGGTGGCAGATTGGCATTTCGGATCGCCAGGCGGGTTTAAAAAACCCTACCACAATCCAGACTCCACTACTTCTGTAGGCCCGGGAATCGAACCTGAGACCTCCACGTTACGAGGCAAACCACTGCGCCACGAAGGTAGTCAATACTTAGAATTTAAAGAGAAATTTTGAAAAAAGACTTCAGGATTTCAGAGAAATGAAATAGTTAAATGAATATTAAACATATATTTCAGACATCATAATAAAAACGTAATAGAATTGAGCTAGACAATATTACCTTCCACTTATTACTGGAAACCAGCTACAATAAGTTAAAATCCATAATTGAATGATCTATTAAAACTTTTATATTTAGATCACATTAAAAAGTTTTAAATATTCCATACATTCCAATCCACCATGAGAAATTCATGTTCTATGTGGTATTTTACAGACAATTTAAATGGGGGTCTTCTTAACGTACTGTTATTTAAATAAAGAAGTTGCGTATTGTAGGTCCATCCTAGCACCATTGTCCTATATTTGAGCTTACATCGCCTCTTTATTTTCTAAGCAATTCAAACACCGTCTGGAATAAAAAGCATTGGAATTGCATGCAACATTAACATTGTTTCTACCTCTATAATGATTCAATAAAGATCCTTTATTTAGTTTAACGTTTTTTGAGTTTTAATTTCTTTTTAAGGAACGGGTTGATAGGAGATGGCATGGATGGTTTCAGGTTGGTTTTAGAGGGCTGCTTGCTACTGTCGAAGGGTATGTTAGGGTTCTGCCTGACACTTTTGTAATAGTCTACTGGACCTTGGATGCCATTATTTTTCAAGACGAACTTTACCTTCTTCGGTGTACCCAAGGAAAGCTTCGGACTTGGCGCTTTGTTCGCGCTTTTCAGAGGTACTTGATTTTTACGATTATTCACTTTATTAACAAGCACAGACGCTTTGGCGGGTTTAATTGGCGCTTTATCTTTCCTGATTTCCGTAGCTGCGTTAACTTTTACCTTTGCATTTAACGTTTCACTGTTATCTTTACTAATTAAATCCTTCTTTCTTTTAGACGCTACAACTGATTTCTTATTACTCTCTTTTGCTTTCACTCTCTTTGCCGCGATATTCTTATTTTTACTCTTAGTTAAGTTTGTATTATTTTCTGAAAGGCCATTTTTTAACTTGTTAATTGCTAATCTTGTTTTAGGTTCTTGGATTTGATTGTTGCTTTCAGTTTTTATTTTCTTCACCTTTCCCGATTCCTTTGGATCTCGGTTAAGTTTCCGCTTTTTATTTTGCCTCTTTTTATTCGCTGCTTGGTTCTCTTTATTGGAACTGTCCTTTTCCTTCTTTTGCTCGTCGGACTGTTCATCTGTTTGCCAATCATCCTTCTGAAAGAATTTATCCTTATAAGTCGTTATGTAAACTTAATATTCTAATGCCGAATTATATAAATTTAATAACATGTTTGTGGTTAATACTTTAAATATATATTGGATATATACATTGCCAGTTAATTAACTCTAGATTTACGGAAAATTTTTCGAGTTTTTCAAAAAAGTGTGTTTCGTATCTGTGTTAATTTGGATTTATTACAATCTTAAATTTCCTGTTTTGGAAGACATATTATTATAAAGAATTTTTGCTAGAAACAACAAAGAATTTTAAACAGTCGAAAATATATTAGCATGCTAAACTTTATCGATCTTTGTTTCGTCAAAATGAAGGATGCCGTAAATCTGGTGCTTTTAGTGTTGGTTTTACTAAACGTCTTTTATACATCATAATGCCAAGTGTGCAGGACTTACTGTGGACTCCGCCGCCGCTGCCACGTCGTCGACAATGCTCAACCCGGCTCTGCTTTTGGCCAGCAGACGTTTTCGGTGCTTGCGACGGAGACCTGGAAGAAACATGTTATATTAACGTGCTAGATACACACACACACACAAACATATATATAAATAAAAAGGATGCTTATTTCTCACTAAACTATACATAATATGTCAACGATACAAATTTTTCAATGTGTACAAACAGTTGTATAATTTGTAGTGCTGTATCAATCCCCTCCACCCTTCAAATAACTTTTCGTTATATTTTTAATTTTTAGTATTTAGAATTTTATTTCCAAACATAATAATGTTTCCGTTCAACAACACAGGATGGTAACTCTGTGCCCTCTGAGGTCATCACCATGATCAGTGTTAGCTGGTAATGTTAATGACCTACTTCGCTTTACTAATTTTGCGACAAGAATATCTACCTAGATAGTCCTTGTCAAAAGAAATCTACCGGTGATATATTTTTTCGTTGCATTTTTTTCTATGATAATATTTTGCTGCTCACCTCTCAATGCCAGCTCATCAGCGGACGTGATCAGCTTTTTCTCGAGATCCCTGAGCCGCTCCGCAGCCTCCTCGGGCTTCGGCAACGGTTCCTCGGGCTCCGCCGCGAAATCTGTGTCCTTCACGCGCAACGGGTACTCGTTGTTGCATAGTTGCTCGAAACTGCGAAATTATTATAAAATAGATAAACCCATGGCGGTACTGCGACGTAAACCCGAAAGATGGCATACCCGTTATCAGGCAATGTAATGCACTACAAGAGAAATTTTGATTGCTACAAAGTTTAACACGTTGTCGCCGGCGCCGATTCTCAATTGTTTCGCCCCGGTGGCGGCGCACAAGTGTACGTCACGCCTCACCGGGGGCGGCGCACAAGTACACGTCACGCCTCACCGGGGGCGGCGCACAAGTAAACGTCACGACTCATCGGGGGCGGCGCACAAGTATACGTCACGCCTCATCGGGGGCGGCGCACAAGTGTACGTCACGCCTCATCGGGGCGGCGCACAAGTATACGTCACGCCTCATCTGGGGCGGCGCACAAGTACACGTCACGCCTCATCTGGGGCGGCGCACAAGTATACGTCACGCCTCATTTGGGGCGGCGCGAGCTTCTCGCTCGTTCGGGCCCGCACGCGCGGCGTCTTGTGTTTCGTCAGTATTACAGTGAATGCTCAATTTGCGAGTTGTGTCACTCGTGCCATTTTTATATCCTGACCACAGATTTCTGCCGGTAAAAATAACTAGAAGGGTGGTTAGAATTTTTTTTTTAATTTTCATTCTCTAATAGCACAATCAAGCGCGAGCCACCGGTGGTACGCACCGGCGTGAACGTGTTAGACACGACAACAGAGGGTGAAAAATGGAAAAATCACGTATTAATATATTTTTGTGTAGATGTGTGTATGAATGCTCGGGCTTGCCCTGCATGCACACCACTGAGATAAACATCTATCTATATGTTTATATTTCCAGGTTATGCTGTGCGGGCCAATTAATTTTAATAAGTAATAGCAAACGCAGTCTGACGACATTAAACAGTTATGGTGCAATTATTGGTGAGATTGATTTTAGACTATATGTTACTAAGCTGTGTGTTCAAATACCCATGATTCAACTCACCTACAAAGTAAAATTCACGAGCAGGTAATGTTATCCGATCTGTTAATATTTGTACTATGTAGATAGTGATACACATTCACAAACACTAACTTTAAGCGCTCCGTTGGCTTCTATATGGGGCCACCTGTTCTTTGTTCTGCAACTCTATTAGACTCCGCAGTAGAGTCTAACGTTTTAACCATGTTTATGCGTAAGATCCCACGATATAGTTGGCGCTGGCGATTGTTTTTTATAAGTGAAACAAACTCAGTCTCTGCACCGTAATGGATGCACCGGTTACACACCTAAATGATGACAAACGTAACTCTATTACCAAACCCCCCGCTATCTGTCCGTCTGTCAGCGGGGTCTATCTCAAGAGCCGGGATAAGTGGTAAATTTCACCGATTAGGCAATTTATCACAGAATAAAAATAAAATAATACGATTACGACTGCCTCGGTGGCGCAGTGATTTACCCACTTGATTTGCAACGAGGAGGTCCCGGGTTCAAATTTCCTGTTTGGATGGTGGCAAGTTATTTGGAAACCCGACTGGCTAGCTAGCACCCTCAATGTAAGTCTGCTGCCTTAACAGCATTACTGTGTTCCAACAGTCATACATGTGAGAGCCAGAAGCATTCTAAGCACCACGCTTTACCATCTATGACTTCGAAGTCTCGTAACAACAGGTGAAATTGAGGTGTAGTGTAAGCTCGTAATGGATACAAAAAAAACATATAAGAAACATGTTTCTATCTGCGATCATGGACCGGCGAGTCCGACTCGCACTCGGCCATATATCTTTTTCGCTTTAAATGAGAGCCAACGGCGTGTACGCTCACCGCTGCAGGCATATTTTGGCGCGCTTGTACGCCTTGGAGGCGCAGCCGGTGGCGTCCATGAGGAGGCGCAGGTCCTCGGCTAACAGCGCGGCGGGCACGGGCAGCAGTGGCAGCACGACGTCAACTCGGCCCGCGCGCGGGTCCAGCGCCGCCGCACTGCTGGAACAGTACACCAGCTCCGCTACAAGCACGCAATATTGGGTGACTGCCTCCATGGCACAACGCTAAGTTTCTATTCGGAGGTCACACGACTAGTGGAGTGTGACCGTGGTAGTTTTTCGAATCTAACTTGGTAGTTACCACCTTCAATATCAATCAGCCGCCGGGACCAATGACCAACTATTTTACTAATTTATCAATGTAAAAAAAATGTAAGTAAATTGCAGTTTCGCTCATTCGTAATTTCGCTAAGGATACGAAAAAGAATTAAAACCAAACAAAAACGATTGAAACGTTCTTCACCATTACCAAACGATCAAACAACCTTCGGTGATGGCGAAATAACATAAGCGAATAAAAATAAGAGTTAGTTAAAAATTATTAATAATTATCATTTCCATTTAACTTCATGTAATTCAAAATATTTACGGTTGAGAGTCCTCGTCGGCGTCGGCGTCACCATGCGTTCCGCTATCATCCTCCTCCTCTATTTCCAGCTCCAGCGCGTCCGGGCCCCCCGGCGGGCAGCCCATCTGGAAACATCATTACGTACATCACAATTTAATAGTTATCAACGACCGTTTAATATCCGGTCTCAATTTTACATAATGTTAAGTGACAATGAGGGCCATATATAGTGAAGCATGCTCGCAAAGAATACTCTAGCTCTCACATGTATGACAGCCGGAACACAGCAATGCTGTTATGACGATATATTGACAGTAAATCGTACCATCATTCGGACTCTACTATTTACGTTATCCAACTTCTTAGTATATATTCCACCGACCTTCTGCCAAGCGTATTCAGCGTCCGAGTACTGCAGCCCTAGTTCACTTTGACGCACTAACGCGGTCAACAGCCTACGAGCAGCGACGCAAAGCGATAGGGTTTCGCCCCCGCACACCAGCGTACTGAACGGACGTAGCAGACAAACTATACTCTCATCCGGAATTTGCCCTTCTGATACCTAAAAAAGTTTGTTGTTAGATTTATTACAATTTTTGGTTTTGGGAGCGGGAGGAAATCCTTTTGGGTGTTAGCCACCCATGACCAGGACCGTCAGCTACGCACAGGCAGTGTGCGCAGCCGGTGTGGGGAACCAGCCCACTAAAACCCCCCTGTTTTATCGACGCCGCTTTGGCCGGGGGCGGTATCTGCTGCAGCATGGCCCGCGCCCCGGCGGCGGATCGGGCCGCCCTGCTAGCGGCCCTCGTCTAGAGTCCTTCTGAACGAACCACCATCCGGTGCAAGGGAACACTCGCAGCGATGAGGCCACCGCGAAGCCCGTCAGATATATTACATGAGGTAACAATTTATGGCGAATTCTTTGTGAGAATGGGATGTCATTTAGTTTCTCTACATTGAAGTAGTATTAGTAAATAATTTTATTACTAAAAATGTTACTTGTTACATGCCATAATTATCATATACGACATATAATGGGTAATGATGTAAGAGATATTGGACATTTTTTTAACAATTTTGGGTTGAAATGTTATCTCATTTTACAAATGACAATGTGACCAAAGATGGTCCTGAACAGTCTGGACCTCATGTGTGACTACCGGAACACAGCGATTACAACTGTATTGCCAATATGAGAGGCCACTAGGTGTATATAAGTGATGTATTGACCCAAATTAATTCCAGAGACTTTAATCTTATAAGGCAGTAATTAGTCACTGCGATATAGAAAAAGAAAAGAAACGCGCTGTTAAAAACAAATTTTAAAACCTTCTTCACCTTAGCCAACTCTTCTAGGAAACAGTCAATGAAGTGAAGTATCATCGACATGGAATTACGGGCATACGTTGGTGTTTTAATTGCTAGGATACCTGTAATAATAAACCCCATGTGAGTTCTGAAATTAGACAACACTACAATGACACATCGAGAATATCCCAATAATAATAATATAAAAGAATATAGCGTTTTTTTTTAAATCAACAAAATTCATTAGAATTGGAAAAAAAATCAAAATTCAGATGAAATTGATCTTTTTTCGCAAAGATTTTTTGAAAAGCAAAAAAAAAAAACAAAATATTTTTATGTATAAATACAATAAAATAAATACAAAATTAATGAACAATTATAGCAGCAGAATAAATTACAACACCGCTCCAATTATCTTGTATGTGCACAGTATTGTTTTTTAGCACACTCATATTAATTTAAGCACTCAATTTTGGGGGTTAAATAAAATATCAAATTTTAAAAATGGTGGAAATTTACCAAATATATAATTTATTCAAAGCATAATTATATTTGAAATACAAACCGTCTTGAGCGCTCAACATCTTAGCATACATGTTACAACTTTCCAAGCTCCAATTACACCTCAAGAGACATCGTAAGCTGCCACGCAAATATCGACGAATCAGCTGAAATGTTCATAACAAAGTATTTGTACTAGATTATAATTGTTGTATTCGCATGACAATTTTTTATTCTTTATAAAGATTAATGTTTGACCCCAACCTCACAAACATCTTCACTTGCCATGAACTGGAGATTTCTTCGAAGGTATTATTATTATATTTCACTTTATACAGTATTATTTCATATTTTGAATAAGTTCTATTGCACTGGTGAAGAAGAGGCCTACTATTTCTCCCAATACCATAGACCTTTTCATTATTACCTTTTTAAAGGTCATAACAACATTCATACATAAGTTGTATGGTAGGTTCATGGTAAGCTAGGTCAGAGTTTTATTTACTATACACATGTTTTAAGTAGAAATTGCTCTCAAAATAAATATAATACAATATACAATGCATATTTCCAGTTTCATAACTTTATATACAAAGTTAGAAAACTTTAAACATAAAACATTCTGATATACAATATTGACTTAGTAGGAGTTGACAGTTTATTGCCTCTTTTCTACTTTCTACAGTAGTGTAGTTTTTACTGTGCAGTGTTTCAAGTTTTATAACTAAATACAATATAGAATAGAATGTATTTTAAAAAGAAGTTAAAAATTTCAGTCTTTTTTTTTTTTAGAGATTCGTTGCATGATTACCACAGATGTAATCAAATGTTTATGCTTACCATTAAAAATTTGTCCATCCTATGTTGGTCTATTCCATACCATTCTGTAGCTAACACTTTGAGGCCAGCCTTGGTCATGAGCACTGCATTTTTTATCTGTTCCTTTGGAAAGAGATCTAATATGCTAGATATACTCTCACACAACTCTTCCTATAACAAAAAATTTAAAGATAGTAATATATCCAACTTGAACCTTATGTAATTGGTATTGCACTTTATATATTGACAAAATTATAAGTAAACATCAAGAAAAAATTTGAATAAATATTTAATTTTTACAACAAATTCAAAATATTGTTTTTTTTTAAAGTTAACTAAATTTAACGCTTTTTTGTCTTTTGTTGATATCAAAAGTATTTATACATTGTATATCAAGTTAGTTTTGCAAAATAAATCAGTCATAAAAAGTAAAAAGGATACATTGAATTTACATTTATTACTTTTGGTTGAAACTTTAGTTTTTTTTTTTATTTTTGTCTATGGTATATTTTCATCAAAGATTTGGAACAAGATACAAATTCCTATACACACCTGTATTAAGAGTTTGTCAGACATCCACACAGCATAGAATAAACCCTTCCAAACTCTAATGAAGTCATCCTCTTTAAATTCTTAAATTTAAAATGTCAATGTATTAATACAATGAAGATAAGAAAAATACATAGTGGCTCTGGAGTACATTACCACAGTTTACTTGTAGTTGACTAGAAAACAGAACATCAATAACAATATTTACTGTTTTTCTATTATAATTATCCTATCAACAGGGAAAAACAGGGTAATAGATTTATCTCAACTTAATGCAATAAAATAACTTAATACAATAAATATTAATACTATTTATTACTTGTATATTGTTATATTCCATAATAGTTTACAAACTCTATATTGTAAATAATGAAGTCGATTACTTATGAGCTTTAATTTTTTACGCTTCTTATTTCCTTAACTACAACTGTGAATTATGTGATAATATTGATACAACCGTTACAATATCAATATAATATTTCAATACAAGTTTTTGAGGTTATATTTAACAAGCGCACATGTTTGACAAGGAATGATTTAAATAAATTATAACGTACCATATTCTTTCCCAAAACAATTATGGAGCCATTTCTTTAATGCTTTCAATACGCGATCTCGTGTTTTTTTCTCATTTCCAGAGAGCAACAATGCAAATTTAAATTCCTGTGCCACTACAAGTACCCGTTCTTTTTTAGTTTTCACTATGGGTTTCTTTTTGACTTTTTGCTTCTTCTTTTCTCTTTTATTGTTCGGTTTCATTTTACCGAGGTTAAATCTAAATTATCGTTAAATAACGTTATACACTGATCTTTTAAAAATAAAATAGGTACGCATTACCAGACAAAACATTGACAATGACAATGTCAAGTTAATGTCAAGTTTGATACATCTAAGTTCGAAAATAAAAGTTTAAGTTGACATATACAAATAAATTAAATTTGGATTTTTATTTGCAATATCAAAGAAATAAAAATACAGTCATATATATATAAGCCATACGAATGTTTTGGACATTTTTGTCAGTTTGTCTGCTAGTCGCGTAATCGCTAATTAGCGCGTAATTGAATAGTAAAAACCGCTAGACCGATTTTGTTAGGACTTCCCCGATATAATTTTTCTTTTTGGGACTTTCACTAACAGATCAAGGACAAAATTTTACTTAATTATTATTACGTAATTAAAGTTCTGCACAAAAAACTAAAACTTGTTTTTTTATATTATACCAGTAAATTTTCAACATTAATTTCTATACACTTTTTTATCCACATGTATTTTCAATGTTAAGAATAGTATTGTAAGCCTAATCATTAAATAAGTCTTTGTTAGTTATTACTTTCTCAATATGTACTGTGGATTATAACTATTTTAATTTTGTCAGTAATAATTCTTCTTAATTAATAGTTTGCACATTCTGATAAGGATAACAATTAACAATTTCTCATCGGCATACATGATCCACAATAGTATTTTTGACTGCCTCCGTGGTTTAACCCGCTTGCCTTATAACGCGGAGGCCTTGGCAACAGAAATAATGGAGTCTGGATGATGGAGATTTTCCGAACCACTTGGATAGCTTTAACGTTCAATGTCAATCTGCCGCCATAACAGCAATGTTATATTCCGTTAGTCATACGTGTAATAGCCAGAAATATTTTGGGCGAACACGCTTTACCATCTACAGCCTTACTGTCACTTAACATCAGGTAAAAATAATGTCAAATATGAGCCTATAACCGAAAAAAATGAGGAAAGTAGCCGTAATAATAACAAAAAGTTTTAAGCAACATTTATTTTTAAATCAACATAGTAATATGTATTACACTGAGCATTTTATACAGAGGCACTTAAAATCTTGAGATATTAGTCTATGATCATATCGAAAAACTAGACATAAGTGTAAATAAATTCAAAAATTGGTATCATAATAAAATAGTAACATATTTTCATTATAGTAACTTTTCTTTCATAAGTTCCAAATGTTTAAATAAATAAGAAGTATAATATTTCATCTCAAATTTCATGGCGTAGGAAAATACTATAACAACAATAGCATGTTTACAAACGACTGATTTAAACATTACTAACATTAAATTTTTGTAACTTGAGAATTATTAACAATGTATCTTTGAAAAATTAATAAGCATTTCGGTTCAGGGTTCCAAGTACGTTTATTTGAATAGGATAAGGTTTCCATTTTTATATACTCTGATTGTCTGAAAAAATTTAATAACAATCAGTAAATTTTGTTTTGTTAACATGTATCTTTTTTAATTTTTCCGCAAAAAAGGTATGTTTTTACACATTTTAAATTATTTTATTGTGAATCTGTTTTCAGCGAAGTGAAGAAAATACACACAACAATCGAAACTACAATCAAAAAATAACAATGTACGTAATTTAGGTGTTAAAATTAGTTACATTTTTATTGTCTTTTATTGTACTTTAAACTGATAAAAATGTTAGTTTATTAAATGCCTTTCCAAAATGGAGCATAAATATCTTGTTTCAACACTATTTATTCATTTATTTTTTTTGTTGAATTTTCATTTTTTGATTTTTCTTAATGCTTATTCTTGAGTAACAATTCAAATGACTTATTTTCAAAGCATATGTTCCTCTTCGCTTCTCAATAAAAAAATAAAACAATGCAAATATAGATAATGAAAACAAATAATTTTCTCTTAGCTTCAGTACACCCACTCGAGCGACAATCGTAGAAATACAACAGTATTAATGTTAAAATATATTGCGAACATTTTGAAGACTTAAATAACAATCAAAATGATTTTACATATAATTTATAAATTGTTTGAAATTATTTAAAAATTCAACGAAGAGCACAGAGATCATCATTTTTTTTTCAATTCAACAAGGTTTTCATACAAATTATCAATATTTCAATATTTAACAAAAAAAAAAATACATTACAACAATATAGTTACATTAAAGCCAATTTGCCTTATATATTTTTAAACAGTGATAAAGTTTAAGCGCTTCAGCGTTTATTTACAATAAAATATGTTTTATATAAAATATATCAATAAATCTCAATGTATTAATGGAATGATTAAATTTCAATCAATTGCACTTAGAATTATTACAGATGCGTTTTTTTTTTCTTTTTTACCTTAGAAATATTTACATATACATATATAAAAGTATTACCTTTCATAACTAAACGATCATTAAAAGCCTGATATTTGTTGCTTATTTATGTAATATTAATGTATTTATTAACAGGTTTATTCCTCCTTTACATTTAATTTCGAGTATGTTGATATCATTATATTGTACAGTTTTTTTTTTATATATGTTTCAGTCGTCGTCACTGCGTAATGACAATGGATCTTCAATCACTGCTTGCGTTTTCACAGTTTTTACTTGCTTCGGTTTTAATACAACTGGCTGTTTGACTGAAACATATGTTTATTGTTAAAAAAACAACCCGCCCCCTCCCTTTTTTTTGTCAATACTTTTCAGAGGGCGAGTTGCAAATTTAAAGTAATTAACACTTTGCGATCGGAAGGCGCCGCTGCAGCGCCAATCCCATTCATGCCGCAGGTCTTTATTATATTACGTTATGTTTTATGTTATATTTTGTTACTACTATGTGGTAGGAAAACAGTATTAGTTTTGCATAGCTGTTGATGTTTTTTCTTATGAAATGGCGAATTACACATTTTGACGAAGATATGGTAATATCAATAAAAGTTGACGACCGCAAAGGGTTAAGCGATTGACGATTAACCCTTTCACTACGGTGCGGTCTCGTAATAATCTATCAACAGGGACGATGCGTTATACGCACGTCGGTGGCTGCGGCGCGCAAACCGGTGACCGAAACAGTATCCAAAGATTTAAAAAGCATTCGTAGAATAAATTAAAAATATGCATTACTTATTATGTATATATCGATTGGTTTCTAAGAACGTATATATACTAAAGATCTTTCGTGCATATCGAGACATCACATGACGTACGTTTACGACGTTTGTAATAAACGAGTGAAAAGTAATCCTATTGAACACAAGATTTACTAAAATTTTTTCAGTTTCTCTTTGAATCTGTATTAATTTTTTAAATATATAAAACAATGTTGCCAGAAGCCGTATAAAATTAAAAAGTCAAACGCGCACTGTTCCGTTAAAATGACAGGTCCCGTATATCTAATGTTAATAAAGAAAATTTGAGTTGCAATTGAATCATTATTCCGTAAATAAAAAAAATATCCCTTAGAAGTATTATAAAAAAATACTGAAATTAAATTACCTTTTTTTCTGTTGGAAAATATTTAAATTTGTAAGTAAAATACAATATTTTATTTTATTTTATTTGGGTTGTACTTCAGTGTTGAAAATAATAATAATATAGAGAAATTCTAATATTTATACGATTCAATTAGTAAGAAATAACCATTTTTCACTATTTTTGATCTCACTACCTCTGTGGCGTTTCCCCACTTGACATGTTACACGGAGATTACGGGTTCAATTTACCGGGCCACGGGAGTTGTGGAGACTATATAGTAGTAGAGTTTTTTCAACCCGCCCGACTAACTACCGCCTCAATGTCAATCTGTACAACATAATAACAGCATTGCTGCGTTTCGGCCAGTCGTACATGTGAGAGCCAAAAGTGTTCTCTGCGAACGCTTCACCACCATTGTCACTAAACATCAGGTTAGTCAAGTGTTACCCCGTTAACCGATAAAAAAAAAGATACATGCAGCAGTTGCGTTTCGTAATTTCGTGAAGTAAGCGGTTTTATTGCGTGATAAGTTTAATAATTAACGTGAAATTTACCCGAACTGTTTGCAGTGCCACCAAATAGATCGCTGTCGCTCTCGTCATCGAATAGCGATTTCTTATTAACCTTAAAATTGGTTACCCTGCGAGGTTCTTCCTTAGGTTCTGCCTTTTTTGTACCACCGCTTGCGAAAAGCTCTTCATCGCTGTCCGATCCAAATATATTTTTATTTTCCTCGACTGGTTTTTTACTTTGGAACAACTCGGCCTCTTCGTCACTCATGTCGTCGAAAATGGAAGCTTTAATTCTTTGCGGTTCCTTAAAATTAGTTTCTGGTTTGTTAGAAGGGCCTTCACTCACTTTGTCAATTTTAGATTGCTTCGAAACGTCCGTAACAACTTTATTTAACGTCTTGTTTTGATCGTTCTCCGATTTGGCAACATTAATTTTTGTAAAGATATCATCGTCTTCATCCAATTCTTGTGTTGCGATCTTTACTTCATTTTGCTTACTATTCACATCACTAACTGAGTCCACATTAGGAGTTTCTCTTTCAGTCTTATTGGTGTTTACATTAGCAAATATATCTTCATCATTTAATATGTACACAACTTTTGATTTAACATCTTTCACTTTGATATTTTTATCTAACATTTTATTGGAGGTTTCTTCTGGAGCTGTATCAACGGGTGTTACTTTAGGATCGTCTTTGGAGCTTGAATGATCGGTTGAATCGTTACTACCAAAGTCGATACCAGATTTTTTGACAGCTTCACGCCTTGCTCTCCTGGTAGATGGGCGTCTTTTAACTTGAATTTTAGCACGTTCTTTAGACAACTTATTATTGAGTAACTCTGAATCAGCATCACCTTCAAAACTTACAGATTTCACAAGTGACGACTCATTATTATCGGCGTTGGTATTTGCTTCTACATCTGACACAGACACTACTTGTCCATCGATCTCTTCGGACCCGTTACTCTTTTTAGGAGAAGCACCCGGCAACATTTTATTAACGTCGATATTTAAATTCATAGGTTTCAGTTTACCAATTGGTTTCTTATGATCAATATTTTCAAAATTGTTTACAGCTTCAATATTGTCTATTTCTTCCTGTGATAAAGCCACTTTAACTTGTTTATCAATTACAGTGCTGATTCCTGCATCACGATGATAATAATCTTTTGATTCGAAATCTTTGTGATTTACAGTTTCAATGACATTATTCTTCATAGGTGTCGGTGCAAAATCGACGTCTATAGCTGGAGGTTCATCACTAAATATTGCGAATAAATTATCTTCTCTAGCAGCCGGACTAAGATCCGGTTTTTCATCGGAAACGACGTCAACCTTTTTGAAGAATAGAGCTTCGTCGTCGGAGTCGTCATCGAAAAGAGCGTTGATGTTCTTACTCTTTTTTGGTTCCTTTGGTTTTTCAAATTCCGGCGGACCATCGTTAAACATATCATTAAATACATCTGATTCATGACTAAACAGTTCATTGGGCGGTAAAGGTAAATTTTCAATATTTTTGAATCCACCATTTTGACTTTTATCATTTTTATTTGATTGGAAATCCTGCTCATGGGTTTCTTCTAAATAATCGCGATCATTAGACGAAGGTTTCATATCATCGATGGATTCTAATGGATCTGGGCTCACATCTTTAATAGATGACGTAGTGGTAATTTCATTGCTACCTTTATTTATAATGTCATTTTTAGCAATAACATCATTAAAAACGTCATCGATTTCACTTGACACTTTTTCATATTCCAAATTTGTATTGATTCGGTCATGTTCGATATTTTTCTCCGAATGTGGTACACTTTTAAATAAGTCATTAATTTCTTCATCGTCGAACAAAGCGGGACTATGTTCTGTCATCTGATCGGTTGATTGAAGTGGTGTACTTAATGTCATATTCTTAATATCGCGACTAGGTTTAAGAAAATCATCAGTGACGATGTTACTAATTTCTTTATTTCCTTTGTTAACATTGCCCTTGTCTTGTAAGTCGTTAGTAGATACTCCATCCATATTATGTTTTGAATCAATTTGGGAGAATTGATTATTATTATCATCATCATTTTTACCTGCTTTTAGTTTATCTGTATTAACATTATGATTATGTTCGACTACCTCACTTTCATTTAAACAAACATCATTATCATTCTCTGCATTTATGTTTATATTAGAAAAAATGTCATCGTCGCTGTCTGTCTCAAAAATACTTTTTGTTTCTTTACTGTAAAGCGTTTTAATATCCTTTGTAGTATCTTTCCTATTTACTTGATCTACATTCACATTGTTTATTTTTTGATGATCACTGGATGATACATTCGGTTTGTCGGTAAATAAATCATCATAATTGTCACTATTGAACAAGCTCTTCGCTTCAGTGTTTTTAGCAGTCGTGTCCGTTTTGTTCGTAGCTGCAATGTCGGTAAATAAATCATCATCGTCGTCATCAAATATTGATTTAGCGTTTTTATTTGGTTCCTTCAGCGGTGGTTTGTTGACATTGTCTGTAAAGATATTGTCTATATCATCAAAAAGATTGTCACTAAAAAGATCTATAACATTGTCTTTAGAACTTGTTTCTTGTTTGATGTTTTGTTGATCTTCGGTTTTTGTTTTAGACGTTTTGTTTTTGATGAATATTTCCTGCAATATATCTTTTTCAGGTTTTCTGTGAACACTACTACTACTCGCAGATGTTTCCGGTATCGTCCTTGTATGGATTTCTTCCTTCTCGCTCGTCTTGCTCGTAGTATGTTTAGATGTGTTGACGTTTTCATTTGTATTCGTATTTCTTTGTCTCTCTCTTGTGGTTGTACGTTTGAATATCTGCTTTTCGCTTTCCTCATCGGAGCTGTAGGTTTTGCTCTGATTTCGTTTCAGTATTGCCGCTCCAATACTTTCAGCTTCTTTACTCGATCCAAAAACAGAGATACCGCCAAAAGGTTTCTGAAATAAATTAATATTATTAATTGTAGCCTGTAGGTTGAACTCTATTTATATTTTTAAAAAAGATACGAGTCGAACAAAATGTCCAGCTTGTGGTGAGCTATGTGCCTTCTTATTACAATCAGATGCTAATGAGAATAACAGCACATAGAGTACATAGTTTGAGACATGAGACACTTGTAACCTTGTAAGACATGTCACTAGTTATAACAGTAACATTATATGGAAGAAATAAGCTAAAAAAGCTGTAATAAAGTAATGACTGATATATTAATAACATCATATACCTTTTCAATTTCTCTAGATGCCTCAACATTATTTTCATTATTATTTGTTCCATTTGAATCACTTATCTCGGTACCAAATAAATCATCATCAAAGCGATGCGCACTCTTGAAGCCACCGAACAATTCTTCGTTTATACGGCTTTGATCCTTGTTAGCTGTGAAAGATGGTTTCGTTTTGTGTAGCTCGGCGAATATGTCGTTATCTTCATCATCATTGTAATCTTCTTTATCTGATTGGTAGGTCTGGTGCAGAGGCGGCGGTTCGTCGAAGAAAATTGTAGCTGGCAATAATAAATATATAAATAGTATAAAGTAGTAAATGATATAGACTTGTACTGTCTAATGCATAAAATAACACTTTCTCTATATAAATAGGTACGATACTATTATTATTATTTAATTATTGTTTTGACCAAACCTCTTTCTGTTTTAATAATATTTATGATTCCATTAAGATTAATGGAAAATATTTCACCAATAACATAAGTTTAACATATTATTTAAAATTACTAGGTATAACGTTAAAAAAAGCCTTATGTCAAATTTTAATTTGTTTCCTGAATAAGTATTAAGTGTATATGTAAATACTAACAAGTTGCAGGATTTTGTGGTTTGTTAATTTTAGTCGGGGCTGCCTGCGCTTTTGGAAGTTCCGGTTCGGGGGTTCTTATAGGAATCTGAAAATTTATGTCATATATACTGCTAGTTATAAGCGATATTAATAAAGCTTCCAAGTTGCCTCATATTTCAAGAATTTAAAATATAAAACATTGTAAAATCAAAATAATAGTTAATACGTTCCACCAGGCCACGTGTACCATCGCAGCCGTGACTCCGCCGCCGAAGAGCGACTCTACGGGGTCTACCAGACGGCGAAGAGGACCTTGCAGACTGCCATCGCTGCGGCGAAGGAGTCTGCAAGGTCC
>DWQX01000726.1:0-36958 GCA_018245475.1 Pharmacophagus antenor
TATTACAGACTGTTCAACTTTCACCCTCATCTTTGTACAGTGTTCAATAGATAGCTTTTTCAAGTATAAGGCAAACCAGTACTAAATATCAATATCATGTGTTGGATTCTAATCAAATGTATAAAATGCATGTATCATTTCTAATAGTTGAGTAATCATTTACATTATCATAATATTATAACACAAATAGTGTTTTTTCAATTTATTTAAGAAGAGCAGTTGTTTAAAATTGAATCTTGGATAACTTTCCAACTTTTAAGTGTGTCTAAAGATTGCAGAGATTTCATGGTATTGCACCAGATTTCTTTGCTTTTCTTTTCTTTGGATCATATTCATACTTTAAATTTTAACAAAGTGATGTAGTAGTGTAGATGTACATATTATAAAGTATTGAAAGTTCAATAGTATTAACCATAAAATCAAAAAAATAAAAAAGAAATATCCACTTAGTGTTTACATTTGCATTAATTTAGAGTTGTTGCACTATTACTATAGTGGGGCACAATATTTAACTGCACTATTATTCAGACAGCATAGAAATGTTTTTGGGCCCTGATTTTAAAGATGAAAAATATTCTCAGCCTATAACTATAAAAACCTTTTCACCTTTTTAAAAACTATCAGCTCTTTTTGAATTTCAATCCAGTGTATTGGTTAATTTTTTTAAACAGATTGTTTACTTTAAAGATTTTCCAGGTTTTTGATCAGTTCACTCTTTCATACACATGGGCTTTTATTATTATTACAATATTGAATATGATTGTATTATTGAGTTTTAAGTTATGTTTAAATGAACTTTGTAATATGATTAATATTTGTTTCTATATTTCTGGATGTTGTGCCATAACATTACCAAAATGGCAATAGATGCAACATTCTCTATATAATTTATAATATATTAAATCTAAATCATACAGGTGATGTTAAAAAGTTTATGACATATTCATTCAATCTTTTGTCAACTGATTTATTATTAAAATTAGAATACAATGGTTATCCAAAACTTTAATAAACTAAAAGACATGACTTTGTTTTTTTTTTTATGGTTATTAGTTTGGCCGAGATTTGTGATGACTGGTACAGTAACATTAAAATGTTAGCTTTGTTTACTGGTGCTGGGTTATTCTAAACTTCTTTGTTTTGCATATGGTAATAAATCAATCTGTCTATTTATTGCTTGTACTAGTAGAAGTTTTCTAACCATGATTTCTGACCCCTAAAATATCTATCATCTGTCTCCATTGAAAAACGTAAGTTTTGGGTACAGATTCAAACCCACATTTCAGTAGTGGTTGGATGATGGTATGGTTTTATTAAATCTGACTGGCAAACTACCATCCTTATATTGTTAATCTGCCACCATAGTAGCATGGTTGTCACAGTAGTCATTTGAAAATTGGAGTACAAGCAGGCTGCTTCATCTTCTATTTAATTTTCAAGTGTATCCCACTGTAGTTAAAAAAATAAACATACGAATCGGCTGCGGGTCATTTAACCTTAGGCTAAACTTAACTACATACTAATATTTGTATTACTATTACTACTACCACCACAGGGTAACATTTGCATTTTTTAACGACACTAACAGTTAGTCACTTATAGGTGGAGAAGCTATTGAGTGGAACTTGTTTTATAATATTTGATTATAAATGTTAATTTAGAACAATCATGTAATTATTTGCTAATTTCATTAGAGGCGTTGAACAATCTCATTAAGAAATCATCTATGCCGTCGCGTTTGTTTGCTGTCGCGAGCTTGCGGGCTGTAAATTAAATGCTACAACTTGAATGTTTAAGTGGTAAAAATGTGTTAAAAAATTTAAGCACATTTTTGTCTGAACTCGACAGACAAACGGGGTAATAAACGAATAACCAGTTTACGATACGCCATGCCTGAAAATTCAAAATCTCTATTTATTATATAAATCATTATTCAAGTCAATTCAAAACGCAGTCGCTTTTGAGAATTGAAAATAAACTGGTGAAGGTTTACATTTTTGTGATTGTTTTCGCAATTACTCATAAATATAGAGTAAGATTAAAAGATATTATATGATAATCCTATGTACTATATGAATTATTACATTGTAAACATAAGATCGTGTAATGATGATGTTTTTTGTATGAGAGAATAATCAAAGCCAATTTGTCCATTGAGTGTTTTTACTACTTAAAAGTGTCCAACGTTACTATTAGTATATTTTCTAAATTTTTATTAGTCAACAAATATTTTATTGGAAAGGTGTGAAGCTAATTTCATTTTCTATCAGAAGTTAGTTACTAACGCCCAATTCGATACGCATAACTCCCCCGCCTCCACATAATCTTACTAGGATGGCCATTATATTATAAAAGTAGTAACCGAGATCGTTCGTATTTTATTATGACTTAACGTATTTCGTGTAACTTTTATATCCTATTTGTTCAATTGGACTTCGAGAATCGCAAAATTGAATTTGTAAAAATTATGATTTAAATTAAATACTAACGGAAAAACTGGTCCTTATAAGTAAAAATAGAACCTTTCTTATATTGACAACAAAGCATCTGTTTATTTTTCTAGCAGGTGGTAATGTCGTTTTTATTCTAATTTTATTAATCACATGTCACAACCTAAAAGTTGTTCTCATAACTTTTTTTTATCAGTAATTAGATCGTAGTGCGACAACAATGGTCACAACGCTTAATTCAAACAATCGTTCGAGGCAGCAAAGCACTGTCTCTGTGAGCTTCAATTGTGTGTGACCATGTCTGCAATGGATGCCTAATAGGGGGGAATTAGTTCTATTGTTACTGACTAGGTGACGGTTACATCGTTCATTCAATGGAAATGATTACTTGTAATTGCGTATTGAGTCATATATCTTAAGTCAAACCTTGTTATTTAAGACCAAATATCGAAAATTTTAACATGCGTTAAAATAATTAATTAAAATAATTGTTTTTGATATAGATAAAATAAATTAACAAAACGGTCTCCTCTCCACCTATTATGATGACACCTAGCTTCAATAGACCAAATGTAAATAAGATCGATAAAATTAAAAATAATGTACTTAAGTTCATTGAAAAGATACAGCAAGGCGTATACAACGCAGACTAAATAATAAAATGAGATGACTTAGGCCGAATGATGCGTTGATACACTTATATACAAAATCTTTGCCTACGAATGTCAATAAGTCTGATCAGTTCAATTATTACATTACCTAAAGCGTTTTAAGCTTCGAAACACTCGCATACGTAAATTGTCAAGCCGTATCTATCTAAGCTAGAATTGGTTCCCCGAGAGCCCTTATAGGAGAAAGGGATAGAGTTCAAATTCTCCTCTTTCTACCAAGATCGGAACTGTACATTGTCTACACCTTCGGACATTAAGTCTCCCTTTAAATCCACCTCGTGACCGCAAGAAGATCGCCCTAGGTTTTTATCTAGTATGGGTTTAGCATAACACCAGTTTTCCGCACAGTGTAAGAGTGGAGAATATCTCCAAAAAAAAATAATAATAATAATAAAAGAAATATTATTTACTTAGCTGAGGTAAATTTACTGCTGATTCATTTAAAAGAACAAATTTGCATAATCTATTTACAATAAAAAAAAATATTTCGGCTAACGTCCGCTTAGAAAACTTATTTATACAAGCGATAAATTTTTTTAACTAAACCATTTATTAAAAGTCACCAATGCATTCATGACGTTCTTTAAAACCCACAAGGTTTTTACATAGTTCAAGAAACATTGATTTAGGCATTCTCTATCAAAAGTACCATATAATATATAATATATGATATTTCGCAAGTACCGTTTAAGTACACAGGCCAAGGGTATGTGTAATGTGTGTTTTAATAGTACCACTGAAGGATATATGCTATCCTTTATTCTAAAGGGACACATTAGTGTTACAGGCCATATCATGCACAAGAATTTTCAATAGCAATCTGCAAGTTTCACAGGTAAAATACGAATTGATTTCAGAAAATGATATCATTTTTTTACACGAAATTTTTACATACTCTTATAATAAAAAATAAAACTTAAATTTTGATTAACCTCTTAAATTATTTTACAAAAGCCTTCTAAAAACTAGGCGTTGCATTAAACAGTAGGTTCAATTGGAGAGGGAACATGTCTCAAAAGAAGTTAAGTCAACGGAGTTTTAATGGCTCAATCAGCTTTTCTCTATAATTTTTTAGAAATAAATAAACGCCAAGTCAACTTTATGTGTAATATTTCCATATTCCAGATTGATGTGTAATCTAGAAGTCGTCTTAGAAATAATATTCAGCAATACAGAAATAATTGTATTTTTAACTATTTTCACTATATAAGATCATTTCAAATTTATGTTACAATGATATACTTTCCATGATACAACGTTACTTATGTTGAAAAAGTTATAGAACAGAAAAAAATGAGGGCTATATACACTATTGATAATTAAAGGTTTCTTTCTCTACAAAAACCGCAAAATACGACCTTTGTGTAGTCTTCCACTTAAACAGAATTTTCAAGTATTTAAATTTATATGAGACAGAATATTTATATCATTACTATATGAAATAAATAATTTTGCGGGTTAACGTCCTTTGAAAGACATTACTCGCGCAAACACTTCCGCTTTGCCCGCTTTGAAGTATTTCTGCTTCTAGCTATGCATATTAAACTTAATTAAGTTCGTGTGTTATTACAGTTGTAATACATATCGTTATCACTTTCATATTGTTGCATAATAAGCTAAACGTTGTCGTCTTAAGTTACTTTTTCGTGGTAACAGAGACAGTGTATGTAAAAAAAAAATCCTTTTTATTGACTACCAGTTATAGATATGAAGTATCAATTACAGATTAAAAAAATGTTCGACTAAAGATTGAGTAATAAGCATTCTTTATATACTGTTTATTAACCAAACACTATTAATTAAACGTTGCACATAGGTCAATGGTTCCTTAACGTAACAAAAATTTAATCTAGGTAGCCATATACGTGATAATAACGATAAAGTTATGTCGATTTACGCTTTGTATAGAAAGTACTATATCATTCTAAATTCCTACAGCATTTATCACATTTAGCATTGTTGATAATGAAATGTTACACGTTGACCTACTATTTGTTCTTTATGTGTATTGTCTTAGAGGACAATTAGTATAATAAACAATCCAAATTCTCGAGAATGATGTATAAGGAGTTTAATGCAATTAGAAAATATCCATGCTATGGACTAATACAATGCAAAATTAAAATTTTTAGTATAGGTAACATTTTTCTTTCAAATAATATGTCAGTAATAAATTACGATCCACGAGATAACTGTACTGTTATAACTGGTTCTGAGGCTTCCACTTTAAATTTGAAATCGATATAAGTTACAACGGCCACTTAAACCTCTTGCCGAGATGATGATTTAAATTAAACAATTGCAAAGGAGCCCTTTAGACACCTTTGCGTGATTTGTTTTTAGTATTGAGTATTTCGGTATGACTAATATAATTTTAAAACCATAAACATCTTCAACATTATTCAATGAGAAGTCCAAGCAATCATGGTTATTAGGCATTTTTATGTATAATTTTTCGAAGAGTTTATAACTTGTCGACTGTGTTCGCCTATGGATAAACAATACATCCTCTTTATAATAGAGAGGTGGTATTCAAAGTTATAAAATATAAAAATTTACAGTAAAACCTGTTAGTAGTTAGTAATAAGGTAATTTTAGGAAATTGTGACATAATAGCGGCGAAGTGTACATTTTGATGATTGGACGATTCGTCGTGTGCATTCTTTCTTTATTGTGATATGAATATGTCACAAGTATGACATACCCCTAGTCAAACTACAGTTGTATTGTCGATTATCAGTTTAGTATTCCGACACAATTAACATGTTCCAGAAGTTTTAAGTAGCGTTTCGTTCGTTTTTAGTTATAATTAAAATCGTTTCGGTTTTCCCTTATAGATTTTTTTTTATTTTAAATTTTAACTGACTTAGCTTTGAACCCGCCTTGCTAACTACCACTATCATATCATTCTATGAAAACAGAGTTTTCTGGGCGAGCAGTCTATTATGTATGTCTCATTGTCACTTAAACATCTTGCGAAATTGAGATCATTATCAATAAACGTATCTAAATGTCATGTGTGTCAGGAAGTATTTATAAACATAAAGCTTTAACGTAACAAACATTTACGTTGATTATCAAAAACAGAAGAAAAAAGGTAATTATTTATATTAAATATATGTATACATACACATATATATATATATTTGTTAGTTATAGTTTAGTTGTTTGTTACTTAAGTATTAGCGTATTGTCGATAAAAAAAATTCGTAACTTTTTTTTTGTAACATGGGTCTATTTCTATGTAGTGTTGGGTGGTGTGCGGACGGCGTTAGCATTAATTCGTAGAGATGTGTAAAAATATCGTTCACAAGTCACACACGAGACACGGTTGACGCATCCGTACGCTGCGACGGTGACGGGCGCGTTCGTTGAACCGCCGAGGTCACGATCATAACGCGAACGCGCACGCTCCGCTAAAGTTAAGGAAAACGATACTATTTGTATGGTTACTATCATACTAATTGTAACTGAAAATATTATTTGGTATGTTTTTATAATGGGCTTACATTAATATCAGTGGCGTGTCCGTAGCTAGTCCAAACACTTAAATATACATCACCATCATCAGCCGAAGGATGTTTTTTTATTTTTGATTTTCACCCCTGTCATTTGTATACAGGGCCTAGTAATTTCCATTGTCATTTAATTCCTTATAGTTAAATCTCGCTTTCGCTCCTCCTTCCATCCTCATTTCTCGCTTTTGTTCTTTCCGTTTTCATTCATACCACATTCCATTTCCTTCTAGCATACCTCAAGCTTAAATATAGAGAAGACATATCGTTTTTTTTTTCACTCTGGCTTACTTTCTTCACTATTCTAAATTTATCTCATAATTAATATCACAGCCGAAGGATGGTCATTGCTGTACTTAGACCTCCATATCCGTATCAGCGGCTTCCCGCGACCTTTACCAGATTGTCGGGCCACCTCGTGGGGAGCAGTCTATACTGTTTCGACTGGCACGTGGTCGATAAATATAAAACATAATGTTATTTTAATACGTGATCTAATTTTATTTTATTTTACTGTACCACTTAAGATTTCGCCACATTGTTACATTACTTTTTTTTCTACAAATATAAAGAACCGACGATTAATAGAAGCTAAAAATAATAAAACACAAATTATCTGGTAATATCCGAGTTTTTTTAAACTAATAAACATGGTTAAGTATTGAGAAAAAATTAAAGAATTAACAAGTTTAAAATTTCTATTGTCTCATTCCCAAGGTTGAAATTTAAATTAAATATGAGACTAATTTCAAAGAATACGTGCGTAGTGTTAAACAAAAATAAAAACTATCAAAATCATATTTCTCAGTAATAAGTTATGGCTAAAAAATAAAATAATAACTTGTGTTAAAACAAGATAGCTTGTGGTAAAATAAAAAATTATGTTACGCACAAAAAACAAGCAAAGTTGTCCTGTATTTTGGATTTCCACATGGCAATGGCATAAGCATACCTTATAAACAAGCCTGCCTGTGCCTGCTATACTTCATTCCGGGCTGTAAGCGCACTCAGCGATCATGATGCGAATCTACCCGAGTGTCATTATCATACATTATTTTTTTTTTAAATATGTCGCGAGTGCGGGAGAATTTTCTATTTTAGTTATGTTGTCAACAGCAATTATTTTGAGCGCTTCAAAAGAATTCGAGGGTTAACAAAATATTGTTTTGGTTAATTGCAAATATATTATAAAGGTTTTAGCATCTCAAACTTCAGTCTGAAATACCACTTGTAATCTAAACATTGGTATTCCATGCACACTTCCATTTATATAATAAACTTTTATGTCGAAGGAAGCGAGTATTCAGATAGTCAAATGTATTTACCAGAGTGAGTTTTCCATGACATGAAAAATCCTTAAAATTATATATTATAATAGCGTAAATTCACATAAAAAATGGTAGAGAAAATATTTATTATATGCAGAATATTCCTGTCAACGGATGGTAATATTGAAATTGTATTACATCCGGTGACAGGTTCGGTACTTCTCCTTTCTTCGTGTCTCATTACTGTGTCAACCTCATCTGTGGATCAGCTTCTCTACGATCTTACACCAACTGTTCCTCTTTATGGCAATCGAAAGTATATCGTGGACTCTTGTATTGAACATAGTGTAGGTCTGTTCGGACCAGCGCATTGTTCTCTGCAAAGGATTCGGTATTATTTTTAATTAATTTTATTGAAGACTAAACGTATATTTTCAGCTGATGTATATAGCGTTTTCTAGTTCCACCGTTTGAGTCGCGATACGCACAAAGAGCCATCGTAAAATCTTTATTGAACAAACCTATATAGCCGCTATAACTTCTTACCCTCGATCAAAAAAGGGATAAGATGGAGAGCGTGCTACGTCCAGTTAGCTAATGTCCGTGACTGAAGTGACCGCAATATGCTTTATTACTTTCTTTATTCTTAGAAAAAAGCTTATTAAATATTTTTATAAAGGTTTCATAACACCAGTTTTAAATACTAAATTTCTATAAATAACCTAGTATTTGTGCTGAAAGCGATTAAAATAAACATTATATAAAAATTTAATTATTTTTAAACCATTTATATGCGTAGAATGAATTTTAAATACAATAAATGGAGACTAGCTTCAAATTAAAAAATATTTTTGTATAGTTATGTAATTTCTACCTTACACGATCCATTTACCCCTGAGTACTTGAAATGAAAATTTCAATAACTCTCATGAGCGTGTCCTTCGATCTTCTGTTACGTCCAATCTTCATATACCTTTCTGCAAAACTAACTTCCTCTACAATTCCTTTTCATCTTCTTCTGTTAGACTAAGGAACGGACTACCGGCAAAGATACGGAGAGCTGTGACTAAGCCATCTTTTAAACGTATGCTCTGGGACCATTTCTTAATGGAATAACCTTTTTTTTCATTATCACCTTTTTTCCCTTTGATTCTCTATTATTCTTTTTACGCACCCCATATTTATAATTATCTCTACTCAACCCTAAGGTAGACTGGCAGAGAATGCCATTTGGTATTAAGTCCACCTCATGTACAAATGAGTGCATTAAACTTTAAATAAATATATAAATAATGTATAAAAATTGAGCAAACAAATGGAACTTTTATTTGATAAAATTTAAACCATGTTTATAACCTTATAGAGATGATTCTAATTGCTTGTTAAAGTTATACACATTCAAGTAATAATGGTATATTGACTCGTTAAATAGTATCACAATTCTACACTCTTGTATTCTAACCGTTAAAATCTTATATTGAGTAAAATGGTGATTAGAATGCATTAATAATATAAATTGAATCTTTTTTTTACTTTTTAGGAAGTAGCTAAAGTATCAATATCAATTTCACTGAATATATTAATGTAATTTTTTTTATGTACGTATGTAGCCAGACGTGTGAGCAGTTCACGTGATGAAAAGTGATCACTATCGCCAACAGTAAGTTGCAAAACTCATTTGTAACAGCCTTGCCGACATTTAAAGAACGAGTAGGCTCTTGAAGCTCCCAAGTCGCATCGATTCGGAGGAATCGCAGGCGATAACTGATTCCACGAAGTAATCGTGCGTTATAAAAACTAGCGCATAAAACAGCACATTAGAATATTGTCAATCATCCAGGTGGTGATGGAATTTGGCGTCGTGTTGTGTACTACGGTAGAGGAAAGCAACGGCTGAAATCATTTCGAACAGTTCTTTGAAACCCCGTAATAAATTTTATTTTAAATTAAAATATATGTATAAAACCAGAGTAATTATATGATTGGAATAGGTCGTTTTGACGACTAGTAGCTCTCCGCTATATGTGGTTAAAGAAAACAATTATGAAAAGGTCATGAATCATCATTATAGAATTTAAAGCTGGCTCATATTCTTTTTTATTAGATTTGTTAACTAGAGTATGCATGCAATGACATAAATACTGAAGCCTGTTGCTAGTCTGTAATTACACATAGTTCAATGATATTTACTTTATATAAATGTTGTAATTAGAATAAAGAAGAATAGAATTATAACAACTGCAATTATACGATAATATTAAACCTATATTTATTGTGAAGATTTTGTCATTAAATGAGCCGCTCTCTAACGCGGTGTCATTATCCCGCGGTTGCATCACGTTACAGATATAGTAATAAGTAGTGGTAACAATGATATCACACAATACTGATGTGATCGTATGTGGGACGCGCCGCCATTTTGGCGGTCAACGTCAACGCAACATTTCCGGCATCATGCCTAATACCAATCTCGACACACTATTATTTCTCCAGTGTAAATAATAATTGTTTTATATTTATTCAAGATAACTATGCATAAAAGATAACATTATACAACTTTCCTGTTTATCTTACGGGTGTGTTTTTATAAATCATTGTATTAATAAATATTCCTTTTTAAAAGCTAATATGCGTATCAACGAAGTGACTGGGAAATTACACAATGACAGACTTCAAAGTCGCTTAGAACTATTGGAGAAACTAGGTGTAGCAAGAATGAGTCATTATAACTCTGATAACGCCTACACTGCTACTCCATTTGGTAAACTAAACTTTGGGAAAATGGACCCAATCGCTGGTAAAATGTAATTTCTCAAACATTTACAAAGATGTTATATCATGAGATCACTTCGTGATTATTTTAGCGAGTAGTGCTTTTTTTATAGAGCGACAATCTATGCAGATATTTTTGCAATTAAAGTTAAAAAAATTATATATATATACATTATTTTATAATATATTGGTTTATAACACATGAAAACATTGGATTATTTTTTTAATGTGACAACACTAGCTTAAATAGAAACCTTGAATAATGTAATTCATTACGATAATCGCGGCCAACATCACGATTTTAGGCGGATGTTAAAATATAGTGTCAGTGAACTTGGGCGTAGAGTCGCATCCTGTGTTCTCTTTGTATTAAAACATCGTTTATTTTTGTAGAAAATGGCGCTGTATCGCGGGCGTAACAGCAAAATAGTTTACTTATCTAAACGTCAACATCAACTTTTAGTGCCGTGGCAAGGGGTGAATAATGTTTATGTCGGCTCAGCCGCTTATAGACGTACCAGGTCGCTTTAACCTATGAATAGTCGAGCAAAATCTCTGAAATGGCCCGGCGTGTCGCTAAACCGTCCCTCTGCGCCACCTCGCCGACGGTAATCACCTCACAGGCTCCGCATAACAGATGCGATGTACCTATACAAACAACTTAAAACAACATCGTTTTAGAGATCGCATCGCCATCGAGGTTCCGGCCGTAATAACGTAAACTAAACGAAATTCCTCGTGTATTGTTTTAACCCAGTTTCTCGATCGACCTTGAATTGGTCTTATTATAATAATTTTGATGCTGCTCTCGATAAAAATTGTGTCACCGGGTCAGCTTTGTGTTTAAGTTGCTAAAATGGAAAGTGGGGAAATAGCTGTTGCAACATTACCCAATAATATTAAAAAACATTAACCCTGTCAATAACACAAAATCTATTTACAATTAATTATTAATTATTTCTAACAATTAACTTTGAATTTCTTTTTTATATTCAAATATCAAAATTATATTACTTAAAAATGCAGAATTTGTGCTAATATTTTAATATTTAACTGTGACCGTAATTTTTTGTATTAACTGGTAGTTTTAAATCTGCGTGACATTGCGAGGTTTTGATGACATTATAAAATATCCTGTGCGGATGAGAACTTCCCGTGCTAGACGGAAGTAATCGCCGTGGTTTAAACATGCGATCATAATATAACTGGTATACAAGACTCGGTCTTGGTCTCTTATCAGTTAGTACAATTGTATAATTTCTTTTTGGAAACAAAAGTGTCTTTAGGATGTTTCTATATCTCTAGAATTTTCGTAGGTAAATGATGTCTATAAAAAAAAAACTACATTTGAATTGAATTCCTAAAATAATACTAAAACAATTATTCTACATTCTTTAGATATCTGTGAATTATTAAGACGTATTTAATTTTTTTTTTGTACATGGGGCACAATTAAACTTTAGCACTTCTAGCTAATCGGAACTATTTGAATTTTGAATGTTATATTTTTCAAACGTTGCAATCTTCTTAGTAATAAAAAAAATTGGCGGGAAATCATTTATGAATTGTTTTTAATCACACATCAAAGTTCTACGTACGCAACGAAAATGGAATTAAGTCGAAAAGATTTTAGAGCGACGATTTTTTATGATTTTAAATGTTCTCTCTCTCCGCAAAACTGTGCTGCTCGTATTCAAAATGCTTTTAGGAGAGAAGCACCTTGTTTGAGCACCGTGAGGCGATGGTATGCTGAATTTGAGAGAGGTCGAGTTCAATTACATGACGAATTACATGAAGAGCGGCCTTCAACTGCCGCCAACGAAAATAATGTGGCTACTATTAAGCGGCTAATTGATGAAAACCTGCGGATTACCTATGAGACAATTTGAGGACTATTGGGGATTGGTATCAGCCAAATTCAGAAAATTTTACACGAAGAATTGAGAGTTCGGAACTTTGTTCTCGTTGGATCCCTCATGAACTAACATCGGAGCAGAAGCGAGCTTGGAATGGTGTTCATAGATGTTACTGAAGTACGACCACGGACATTCTAATGACGAAACGTGTATTTATTGTTTTGAACACGAAAAAAAACAGCAATCTTGTGAATAAGTGTTTGAAAATGAGAACAGGCCAACAAAAGTGAGGCAGGCGAGAAACGTAGGTAAAAAATTATCGCGTTTTTTTTCTCAGCTACGGGTCCCATCTGCACAATTCCACGTGAAGATCAAAAGAGTGTAAATGCCGAGTGGTATTCTACCATTTGTTTACCCAGGGTGTTAGAAAAGGTCCGTGAAAGACGACCTAAAAGCATTATAGTATTCTCCTACATCATGACAACGCTTTTTAACACACGGCCAACAAAACAGTCATTTTTAGCTTCTGAAAAAGTACAACTCGTCACCCATCCTGCGCAGAGCCCGACCTAGCACCCTGTGATTTTTGTTTTCCCCAAAATTAAAGATTTGATGAGAGGTTTCACTTTTACCAACTCAGAAGAGGCAGTGATAGTGTTCAATCAGCACGTAAAAACATTCCTTCAGATCTGTGGTCTTCCTGATTTAAAAAATGGTTCGATAGCATAAAAAAAGGTTTAAAATGTAAAGAAGAGTATTTTGAAAAGCAATAAACATAATATTTTGGATATGACATGTTGTTTTTTTATGTCACGAAAAACTTATAGTGTCACCTACGTATAATACTTACACAATACTAAATTGGTAAATATATATATCTCGTCTATGGTAGGATTCTGTGGCATGAGATCATTTAGGTAGTTACTTTTGCAGATCTTATTTCTACCGCCACATAAAAATGTTGCAAATATTACTGTATACCGGCTTGAACTATTAAGTGTACTTTCTAATCTTCACGTCGATACATTGTATAAAAAATAAGTATTGTCGATTCCCCGTTACATTACATCATACTTTAGTCTACTATCTATTAATATTTACTTTCAAGCAATAGGCACGGAACGACCAAGACATTGTTACTTCCCTTCGATACAAGGTTAATTTATGAGCAGCGGGTTTTACTCTAACATTCATTTATCTCACTTGATATTACGTCGTTACTTTGTATTCAAAAGTTGTGCGCTCCGGCTTTATTTTACTTTAGGCAGCCTTTTACTTACGTTTTATACATCGAGAGATTTACTCTAAGTCTGTATGATTTCCATAAAAATATTACTCTCTGGGGCTCATGTTTTAGTGCTTTAGCGGGTTAAAAATGTTTCAGTAAAGAATCTGTATACTTCAATCATATGCTTTTGTTTAATATTACCAACATTAAATTGGTGTTTCAGCAATTCTTTACCACATTATTCATACAAAAATTACTCATGTCCTCTAAATGATTATATTATCTCTAATCTTTATGAAACACGTGTACTACGTTAGTTAAGTGCATTATGAAAATGTATATTAGGGAAATACAAATCTCAACACCAGTACCTTTTTTCAGTAATTGTATATTTGCATTTTAATCTTCTTCTATTGAAGAAAACTTTATTAAAACTGATTTTTAGCCAATTAATAATAAATCATATTTAACTTGCTAAGGTGTAAACACTCATTTTTTTGGTAGATAATATTTATGATATAGAAATTATATAATATCGACTATGGGAAAACGGTATGTACATATTCGAATAAATAGATATAGTAACGTAGGACAATAAATTGCATACGTGAGTAATTATGACCATGAGTCAATATTCTCCCCCAGGTCGAGGTAAAACTATACGTATAAACGCATGCCATAAAAATATATCCGTTATGCTGTTCTGGTAGCTCCAGGCAAGGTTTTAAGTCGCGCTACAGCCTTGGAGTGCGGCCACGCTCCGCCGACCGTGACGCCGCCTCTCAGCCCTGCCAATATCTTTAATCTATAGTACCTGCCGGCAGCATGCCTCAGTTTATTTGTTCTTTCTTTTTTTTTTTTGAAATAAAACAACAGTAATATTTATTCCCTATTTAGAATTATTATTCAATAACAGTTTTGAATGCAACACTTCGTTATTGCTTCATTATTATTGATTTACATATTTAGTGTACTTTTCAATTCAATAATAAACAAAACACTAGTTATACACATACAAGCGAGTGTAAAGAAATATTAAATACCATTATGCTACTTGAAAGTAGACCTATTACAATATATTATACATATTAAAGACCAGACGAAGAGAATACGTAAAACTATGAGATTCATTAAGGGTGGATAAATAATCTATATACCTAATCTGTCTACGCGTGATGAACTTTGCGAGGTAGAGATATCTATGAGATACTTCACATCACGGGAATTTTGTGCATGGCCTTACTTAATAACAAGTGAAATTTCTGCATCGATAATCTTTTTTTAGTTTCCCGAAATTTATCACTCTTGGAAAGTTATGCTCTTAATACAGGTTGCTTTTATTACGCTTGTATTGAAGGTTATAAAGACTAATGGGGTGAAAAATTTCAGCCGTGCGAGGCTTCTCCTAAACAACATAAAATATTTTCGCCGACATTGTAATGCTGACAAAGCTTTCTAATATTTACGACGTAAGATATTATTACCTAAATTTTTAAGCACAGGAACTGTTTAATACCATTTAAACTTATCGGAAAAAGAACAATTCTCTTTGCTTTATATAAACTGTTTTATGGATACCTGTGTGGGTAATGTGTGGGTAAACATTTAAACATGACTTTTTCTATAGTTCTTCCGCGCTATCAAATATACAAACAATCTTCTTTATTAGTAATCGACATCAATTTTCTTACGCTATACTGCTTAGATGACAGCGCGTTTGTGTCTTCGTGACCATACAAGATATCATGTGCTTTGTGCTCTCGTTCAAAATGGAAAGTTTTTTTTTTTTCATTTTGATTCAAAATACTTTTATGCATACTTTAATCAAGTATTGATAAAAGCATGCCTTGTTAAAAATACACTACATGTTATATAACTGGCGATAAAGTTGAAACTAATGAAACAACCTAGAGCTAAAACGATCAACTAATTAGTGTTTAGTGGGTATAATAACCCTATCGGATTTTTACGGAAAAAAGTCCGTTTTATCTTGCGGTCGATGGAGGCTTAAAGCATGAAAAGGTTAATTAACCGATTACGCTTTAAAGGAACAAAGGCCGTGGATCATTTACTGCATAGGAGCTGCGACTAATTGTAAAGTTACGGGGCAGCTGGCCGGCTGTTGGCTGGCTTATAAAAAAGCGACAAGAGGTGCCTTAGGGTTGGCGATTTTACTTAGTAGATTTGTGAACAATTTTTGTATTAATAACTGACTTAAAATAATAGTAGATTATTTCAAGCCTATATAAATAAAATGTATTCAATATAACAGATATAGGTGCGAAATTTTTATTACTTCTCTCTATTAAAATGTAGTTTTTTTTTTTCAATTCAGAAAATTTACTTATCAAGCTTATATTTCAATGCGCATAGTACTCTTCATTTTCTGTTGTATGGGATCTACTTTTCTTTCAACTAAATCGGCAACAATTGCAATAAGAATTGACGTCCGTACCCTCATACCAGTGGCGACTTCCTGTGGCTACACTTGTTGGCAACTGTCAAACATCCCTAAGGCCATGTGGACGGATAAAGTCACTCAGATTAAATGCATTGAATGAATGGGCCAAGAAGCGACGCCGCGCCAGACGTTTCGGTCACCGGCTCATGATAATGCAGCTATTGACTCATGTTGCCTTTTTACGAATATAAAGCGGCACTATTATTACTTGGGGGGACAGTGTTGCCAGCTATCGAGTTTAAGTACCGTTCTTTGGTCTCGTTCGAAACATTTACTTACCATAATGAGAAGTATTTAGTACACCGGTTTTAATGCGTTGAGTTGTTTTAAATTCGATAGTAGGTATGTTGAACTTTAACAAAAACCTTAAAATTCATATGTGTATCAAAATATTTTTTTTCTACAGTTTACATTGCCATCAATTATTAATAGCACGGTCTATATTTATAACTGGAATGTTTCACACCCTTTATAACCCTAACATAACCTATTATAAAATAATTTTAGACACATTTGCGACTAGCATCCATTTACTGATTTCACGTGCTACAGAGTTGTCTGTAAATTTAAAAGTATACATCGTTAAAATATGAATACGAAAGAATTTAGTTATACACTTGTTGCATAATATTAATATGAATATTTAACTATATTATAACACGAAGTAATAATATAAACGTAGGTATAGCTTAGATACAATCTCAATATTGCTCGTTTTCCATGCCCGCCAGTGACGTCAGCGCCCCAACATGATTCATGATCCATTAAAAAAAATTTAGTGAGCAATACATGCCGGTATCTGCCGAGACATTAACGACTATTATGCTGGCGCTTTATCATTCTCGCCATTGTTATTTGAATTTTTAGGAATGTTTTCGTGTTTTTCTACGTTTTAATATTACACGAGTGCCTTATGATGTGATGAAGATTAATTTATCATATTATGACATTTGATATGAACTACGTTTCTTATCATAAAAGCTATTTAAACATGATGTAAGTAAACATGTTCGTAATATGTTTATTTTAACGTAAACACTACTGCATTTATTTTATTACGTCAACTAATAGCAAAAGTTACCTATAAAAGATTATTTCTTTGCAATATGATAAAGGTACAACCTTATTAGTTATTATCAATATAGATAACAAACTAGTAATCTATATAATTCCCTAAAGGCACAACTTCTTTCTAATTTAAACAGTAATGAAACATTTTTTATTGAATGACTTATTATTTGGAATCAATTCAGAAACACATCAAGAAATAATATCTATCATTGCTTATCTCTAATTCTGTCTCATATATAGTGCGGAAAACCTTATTATCTTACAATCTTATTATCAAGTATTTGAAATAAAATTAAAACATATAAACCGTACATAATAAAGTGTAAGCAGAATTATATAGTCTTAGTACCGCTGAATGTCAAACATTTAGTTCCTCTAAAATCAGGCGGGTATTTAAAGCGACCCCAATTAGACGCGCCATTACTAAATAACTGTTAAGCAGGTTTCATTTCAATAGGCAATGGACTGTGACTTCATTAACTAATTAATTTTTAAATGAAAAAATAGCAGTTTACCGACTATAAATAAATAAATTTATAACATTAATCATTACACGTTTTATATGTTTTATTTATTGAATACATAATAAAACACATTTTACATCTAATCTATGTTAACTATTTAAAACACAATAATCTAATTAACTATAAAGTAATAATAAACAAAATAAATACTATAATAAAAGACAAGCCCAGTTAATCCTTAACCGGCGGAGTACTTAGCAAACTATGGGCATTTGTCGCTGGATGGCAAGGCTTATTTTTTGTGCCAAATAGTTGCTGGCTCTGGGGTTTCGGATCGCGTCAGTCAGTTTTTTGGAAATTTTCGTAAAAAAATTATGCGCGCCTGGACCCTATGTGTCTGAGGTTTCCACCCCCAAACGGTTCAAATATGAAATTTCTACTAATGTTCTCATACCTGCGCCGTTTGAACTTCTCTGCGTGGTTTGCAGTACTTAAAGCAGTACTTAAAGTGGCTTAGATGTGTGACGGAGCGAGTGTATCGACACAAGTAGCATCTCATACAAGAGCCCGTCTCACTGCCTAAAAAAACAGATTCATTCCTTACGGCCTCTTGCCATCGTCGCGTGCCAGTCCAGAGGGCTCCAGTATAGCTGGCACACTGGCGGTGACGAGAACCCGACGAATTAGATCATTAATAATGTAATGCCGGGAAAAAACCACCGGCGCTTCGTGTGCAAGACAGAACGCGATGATGAGACTGTGCACGTTTACGCCACAAACGCATTGATGACGGACGATGAGGGCACCAAGACGCAGGGCAGTGGCTAAACGAGAAGTATTACGGTTCAGCAAAGTGCCAGCATTCGGTGACAGTAATGCCTGTAACCAAAGTCCGGATTCCCACTTCCCTACAGCGAAAAGACTAGCAATCTCTGCAGGACTAGAAGACGTGTTGATAAGATTATTTCCTAACAGTCTGCAGAGAGGCTTGTCTTAAAACTTTTGAGAAGAGGTATTTAAAAAGCACATGTTGAGCGCTCTAATATTTTAAAAACCAGCACGTTGTTTCCATTAACCGAAGACAAAAACGCCGACAGAGACACGTCTGATGTTTTCCGATTACCCAGGCCACCGAGCCTTACAGGAAGCATTGCTTAAGTCCCAGAACGATCATCAAATTTTATGTTCGAAATAGATGTAATCGTATATCCTATTGTGTCATTTAGACACGTGAGAAGTTGAGGGAACTTCCAAATTTGACAACACTGCAAGACATACGTAAACTTCGGAACAAAAAGGCAATTTCGTCTTAGAGTAAAAGCCATTTGACAATAAATTTCAAAAAGACGATCCAAAGTCACTCCAAAATTTTGTAAATAATGATTTATAAAATCTGGTACGGACTCGTCTGGAATCGGGGAACCTAAAATTCACAACGACTTTTTATCGATGACAGATTATTGTGGTGCTATTTCTTTCAAGTAAGAGATAACGCCGTCCCTATTTATTATTTATTCGTCAAATCTAGACCGATGTTGCCAAACTCACGAGTACAAAAGTCGGAAACTAGTATACACAGTAGACGCATCGTTTCCCAAGGTCAAGTAATTCAAATACCAAATGTTAAATTTTTAATTTACAATTAATTTTTTTGTTAAGTTTAAAATTAATATGATTTCGACAAATTTTAATCCAAATTATAGCCATGTTTTTATACTATTGACACCTATACCACCGTTGAAGGTAAATAATTTTTCATTATTGTACACATTTTGTTAGTTTGGTTAAACATTTTGTAATTTGAAATGTACCAGTATGATTTAAAAATGGAAATAAATAACCAAATTTTGGATCAAAACATTCGAATTTTTCGGCGCTGTCAATGAGCCTGCTGGTCTGAGAGTTTCAGTATGGGCGTGCTTGATGTTTTTCATATAAATAAACAACTTTGATGCCATGATGCTTTACACTGAAGTTTTGGACTATATATTTTATTTTTACACTAATAGACATTTCTCATACCAAGAATGATTAAATATTGTGCTAGTAAATTCATTTTAGAAATAACATATACATGGTACAAGTTATTATTATTACAACATTTTTTAAAATTATTATCAATTCAATTATTCTGCTTTCGATAATATCTTTTTAATTTAAATATATTGTTGCACACATCTTTTTAAAATCACTGATTTTAGCATAAACGTAATTTACTTTATTACATAACGATCTACGGTTTGAAACCGAAAAAAAACGAAAATAATTTTTTTACATTTGAATTTATTCAACGCTTGAACGTAAGAATAACTGGGTCACTAGGACTCATTGCAAATGGGCTTTACGTATGAAATGTTTATATAACTTCCGCACACTCGTCACGCGTTTCTTCAACAATGGAGCGAAAATCGTGCGAGCCAAACGCCTTGTAAACATGGGATATTGTCGGACGAAGCCGCTTAACATCCATTTCATTTCATTGTTCGTAATAAATTAACTTGTGTTTAACGTAAGTCGCAAACACTCAGCGTTTGGAGTGTCATGTAAATTGCTATAGGGGATGGTCGGTTTGTGGAAAGCCGGTCGGGTGTGAGACAACGTCTGGGGAAGCAGACACGAACGCTCCCGCTGCCCAACGAAGCTAATTAAGCGACACGTGTCCCCGTCCGTCTCGTTTCCCGCTCAAACTCACCACTTTACCGCCTCTCTATAGAAATAATATTTAGTCACTGTCTATTTTTTTAAAGTCGCCACAGAGATGAATGAGAGCGAATCGAATGTTCAGAAACTTGATTTTTTCTTGAAAATTTGACAGTTACAAACCATGGTCATTCTCTGTTGAGGTACATGTTCAGATGAACGAAATTCACTTACTTATTTTATGTTTTATGTACACATTCACCTTTTGTCTGCCTGCCTTCAATATACGTGTTAATATTTTTCTGTGAATTATGTCTTAGTTTAACGATTTGTATTTTTATTAGTGACTTAAATTCTTTCTTGGATAAATGCAATAACCCTTTGAGTCTTTATCGGCAATTAACTAAAACTTCACCTCAATTTCAAAAAGGTGACAATGACGCGAAGCGTGCCCGCCCTGTTTGTTTTGGCTCTCATAAGGATTGTTGTGAAGAAACTGGAATTCTGTTATAGGATCACATTTATGCTGAGGATTGTAAGTAGCCAGGCGTACCTAAAAAACCTTCATACGTCTTAAAAATCATCAAACAACACTACTCATTTACCCCGGGAGTCGACCGTCGGGGATATTCTAGTTATTTGCGGTATATTACTCCCTCGCGGAGGTATACAAATTGATTTCTTTTTTTGTATTTAACATACCATTTTCTCAAAACATTGTCATTTTGCATTATTTCGTTATTGGTTTAACGAACTACTGCTATTCTGCTGTTCGCGAAGCTCCCACTGTAATCTACGTTGAGACATAGGATACCTATTATTGAGTTTAATTTGAACAACAGTCGCGAAACGAATTTGTTACGTACTATACACACAGTTTATCAATTAGCTCACACTGCAGCGTTTACGTCCTGTGTTTATACCGTTCCGTTTATTAAATAATGCTCGCGTTCTGTTGACCTGTTTTGTGCTGCAAATTCAATACTAACACTTACATATTATTGGATTTTGTTATTGGTTATCTGTTTTTTGCAATGTCTAAAAAAAAGAAACAAGATCTTAAGAGGGTTCGAAGGTATTTGCGATCAGTGTGGTTCCCTCAGGGAGACAAGAGGTGGGTACCATCTATGTTCGGCTGTAGGGACGACACCCATTCGCTATTGTCCTGGAAAGTTAACTTGCAATCACTTTAGCCTATATTGCTACTCTACATTGTGTTGAAGCTTTCTTAGCTTTATACTGACTACAATGTTTCTGTAAACCTTACTAGCGTGGATACCTTTGAAATTACAATGTGAAGTCGACTGAAGATATAAATCTTTTAGAAGTCTTACTTTGTTTCTGATTTTAAAAGTATCACTGGCGATAAAATGTGTGATTTAAGCGTTAACACACACACTATATTTCGTAATACCGTACGATTAATTAATTCATTGTCCACCACGATGTATTCCTGCGTTCCAGCTTGTTTTGTGCAATTAACAGAAGAAAGCGCTTTCGAAGCTAACTGCTTAATTAAATTTCTTTGTTCCTTGTACGGCGCTCTTGTTTTCCCGGCTTCAAATAATCGAATATCCATCTGATGTAGACAACAGGTTCGCTAGTTGCATTTGTTTCGCCTTAATTGGAGTACAATTGGATTTGAAATGAGATTTGAGAAATTATCGTACGTATCCTCCGCTTATAATTTCTATAATACGATCGCTGTCATTCTATAATTAGAACGCCAATAGGTTTAAATTTTGAATTCCTCAATTGCTTATAAGTATGAGAGCCTTTTAACATGAGCAAAAATCGGTTTGAAAAGCTAACAGGAATTGTGGTCATCATGAGCATTACTGTCGATATTATTTTAAAAATCGATGTCATTCTTCGGTAACAGTGTTGGTCCTTCATTTGAAATTGTATAATTTGAAAAGACGTTAAAATCATTTTCAAGAATTTTTGAGCTCATTTAATGTGATCTATTAAAATCTTTTCTTAACAAAAAATTATAACAGTTGTACAACACGGTTCAATCCGTGCGATATTTGCAGTTCGTTCAGTTATCATAACTACTAACACTGTTTTATAATTTATGCCTGAATAGAAGTTTTCTTTTAGGCCTACATAATTATGCACGCTTCCCATGCAACATAAGTTAAAGCGGAGCTCGGCTCAAAGTTCTGAACCTCGAGGGACAAACAAGTAATCCTTAAATCCTCGGGGACTTTCTCTCTTAACCGTTGGGTCGTGACGTTGTTCCGAACAGGAAATACAATCCATTATGAAATAGAGTTATTTAGTATGATAATTTTACCGGCATCGTATACGTTTTTCTAAATATCACAATTTTGCTAATCTAAAGTTTTGCTTATCTAGAGTAATGATAAAAGATTTTTCTGAGCTACAATAATGATTATTTTATGACTTATCGTTAATCGTTACTTATATATATATATATATTTCACGTTCTATTTCAATGTAATTAGTGGGAAACACTGATAAATTTGCTGATTTAAAAGCGAAAAGGAGTCGGACGGGTGTTGAAGTGCTCCAAGATAAGTTTGCGAGTCTGTCGTAGGCGTGAACCTTTCGAATGTCGAAACAATGAACAACTTGGCGTATTGTATCAAACGTTCGTGACTCATAAAGCCTCGTTCACACTCATGTTTCATTGATGCAATTGTGAATACAATTCGTGCGTTCGTTGCTAATTAAAATACTCGAAAAGCGTTTTATTGTGTTGTTTATAGAATACGAAGTTAATAAATATTTTAATTATATTATAGTAAAAAATAAAAAAGCAATTATTATTCTGAGTTGGTTTGATTTTTTTAAATGATATATTGATTAGTCAAAACAACATTATTTAAACAAGTTGTTTGTTGTTGTGCACATTGAAATAATTCGTAACGGTAGTACAAATGGATAATACGACTATCAGTGTTGTATAAAGTGTATTTATAACAATTGCAAACGTTTATAAATGAAAAAGCTCTTTGTATATTTTGTAATTTTAAGAAGTGTTAAAGTACTAGCACTCGCAATTAAATTTATTGTGCAGCTGAGATCTACAGTTGTTTTTTTATATCCGGCAACGGTCAAGTCGACTGTAATTTTAATTGTGGAACGTACGAAATCATAAATCATCTTGATATAATGTACATACGCCTTTATAGGATATTTATCTGTTTTATGTTAATGAAGCGCGAAGCCCAACTTCCGAATATCTTAATAAAATAATGGAGTCGCTCCATTGCACGGATTTTCTATTCATTTCCTTTTTTTATATCGTTTCCGTAATTCAATTCTTGGAAATAGCTTACTGGCAAAAGTTAATAATAGAGTAATCAATGACATTGTTTTGTTTTGAGTTTTCTAAGATAATAACTTTATATCAAACACGTTTATAATTATCGATGTAAGATAATAAAATGTAAACTAATAATTGAGTGTAAATATTACAATGTTATAACATGATATCCGATATACTAATTCCACCTGAATCAACAGCGGTTTTATATGTGTTTACAATTGATTTAACAAGTTCATTACTGTATATGTAAATATCTCAGTTGCCATAAAAACACTAACTTAATAAAAATGGAACTGAAAACTGTTGCCGGCGTTTTTATACGTAATGTTTTGCATACATTGATTTTTATTGGTTTAGGTCAACACACGCCTTGTTTAGCAACTCATTATTAATTTCTAGTTATTCTACAAGCAATACATAATTAAAAAAAATATTTTGTATGAAAAATTATTCCATCGAAAATGTTTTGAGATATTATTACAAATAATTTACCCAGTTGTTGGATAACTGGTCACCCTTTTTGCTAGTTCAATATTTCAGAGATTGCGGTAAGTGACGATGTATAAAAAATATTATTACCGTATTATTCCACTATATACATAAATTACATATTTCTGTTAATTATTTTTCTAAATTAACAGTAGAAATTATAATGAAATAAAAAAAATCTTTACATTATATTAAAGTAATGTCTCAATAAAATTTCAGAGCGTATTACATGTTTGCTTAATACTTTTACGTTTCAAATATATTTTCGATAATACCACTAACATTAAAATCTGTATACGGATCATTAATAAACAACCGCCAACGCCTGAAATAACGCTCTGTTTAACAAACGATTAAGCTATTTGATACAATTACAGTACACAGCTGATGGTAATTAGTAATTACTAAACCTTTATGCGTATAAACATTCGTGAATTTCACGCGTAGAAATGTGTAATTCCGTTGTATTCCGTTTATGTGTGATTTTCATTATTGTACTTAAACATTTTATTTACTAAATAACTACGTACAACTAAACGTTTTTGGAAAGTTATGGATTGCTATTTACTTAATACAGCTACGCTAAATTATAGATTATCTATTTCACGTTCTTCCACAATGGTTGCTTAACGATCAAGTTAATAATTGTGAAACACTATTTAATTGTTAGCATTATGAAATTGATTTAATTTTCTATATAAATTATTGCTATTATGAATATTAAGATTATTTTTATAGAAAATATTTTAAAGTTAAATTTACTTGAAAAGATTAAGACAGGAATTAATTATAACAAAGAGGTGACACAAAATACAAGAGCAGTATCTATATATAATGTTGTGTTATAAGTTATTTTTTAACTCGTATTATTTTATTTTTCTTATACCACTAAGCGGTCAGTTAATTCATGATGACATATTTGTCTAACTTCGATCCACAACTGATAGTTTTTTAATACAGTTCTATAAAAATAATTACATAATAATAATATAAGCAATAAACACGACAATAATCCTTGACTACGTAATAAAAGTTTTTCATTCCCGTTAAAATGAGGTTGGGTTTGTTGTCCGTGGCATATCGTGAGGTTTATTCACCTGGACTAATTTTGAGATTGTTTTTTGTAAGGTAACTCAATTGAATGTTCTTAATTTTAATTTAAAATAATCATTTTTTTTTATATTTTTTTTGAAGCAAGTACGACTTGAGTTTAAATTTTAAGTCACATTTAGATGATAAAAACGATTGCCGTCTAAAATTTACGTTAATCACCTGTAAATGTTGAGAATGCATGTAGTTATTTATGCTATATATTTTTATCAAAAGTTTTTAAACTCATGCAACGCAAATAATTTGCCCTATTTCATGCCATGTTCCATATAAAAGTAGGCCAAGTGGTCAATACTTCAATTAATTCAAGTTTAAGGTAATCTTGTTCATAGTTTGTATTTACACGTTTATTCAATTATAACTGAATATTACTTGGTCCTTATTATAGTTATACGTACTATCCTTTTGTTATTTTTGAATTAGCTTTAATTAATTCCTAAACAAAATAAATAAACTTTTTAATCTTAAAACTGTAGTAGCAGACTATTAAGTAGAATTTTTTTTTATCAAGTAAATATAAATATATTATTGAAGCCTGTTATGTTTACAGTTGTGTATGTGTACAAGAATTGTTTATTGTTTTGACGGCTTTAGTTTAGAATAATGTTGTAGTATGTAGGGTCCAACAAAGAACAAAGGATTAATAGGGAAGTAAAGCAATACATCCGATATATAATTTTATTGCGATGTATAGCATGAATACCATTCCACTTGACGACTGACCAAAACAACTACAACATTGCAATTAAATATGTATTAACCGTAAATCTGTACTCAAAACTTTCATATCTCTGACGCGTCCATCATTGTCCGGCGATGGTGTAGCTAGTATAAATCAAAACTTATCATGTTAGAAACATAATAGCTTTTAAATACCGGTCGTCGACGAAGCAAGACTGGTCGGGCTTTGTGATTATACACTGAGGGGTGGAAGGTGGGAGGGTGGGGGGACTCCTGTCCCACTGACCCAGTGACACGGCGCCAGAGGTAAAAAAGCTCTGCTGAATCGCCTCACAAATAAACGTTAATGCAAATATCTCGCCATCGGATTTTTTAATTGCCCGCATCACTAATTTATAATATTAAAGTATACCCATCCATTAACGGACATCAGAAAAAGTAAGAGGTTGATTTATACGTTTTATTTAAACAAACATTTATTTTCGTTTGGTTCTATTGTAGTACATATTAAAACCAATGACCTTGTTCATATTAACCTGTTTTCGTTAAGACTGTGTATCTTAAAAATGTTTGCGATACGTGAAAAAACTTGAAACATGCAATATATTTCAAATTGCAAATAATAAATAATTAACATATCTGCTTTTGTTTAAAAATCTAAGCGGTTTCAATCTTTGGTTACAAAAAACTCTATTTTGTCGCAACAACATTTAAAAAAAATCGCTATTTTTACATGTGTCCGAATTTTCAGTTTTATTTTCATCCTTTATGGAAACATTTGCTTTATATTTTATTTCTAAAAAAGAAATATAAGGATTGATTGATATATCAAATTACTATAACCTCGAAAGAAAAATTATGAAAAAATGTCCTTAAACCTAGTGTTAATTGTTTGAAAACATATCAAATTTTGAAAAATTTGTTACCATTAACAGACACATAATTGTAAAGATACGACCACCCTTACTTCGAAAAGAAACGAAGATCCTTTATTATTGTTATTATTAAACATAATCCTAGTTTATTTACTCATTAGTTGTATAACTGTAACACATGAGCTCTATAATGCTAATTACCTTTTATTAATGATATCAAGCCGGGTTTCTTTTTTTATTCATTATTTTCATGAATGCCATGATTCTCTGTTTTCTGATATAATAAATATTTATACATTTTCTTCTTGCACGAGATCGGTTTGGTAATACATTGATATGATATTCTCATTTAATCTTTGTGATATAAATGTAGAATTGGAATTACTAATAATTGACTTCTTTATTTTACTGTTTAGCTAACTACTCAATAATTAATTATTTAACTTGATAGGGTTCTTCATTCTTTAAGAAACTTAAAGACAAAAGTTTTACTAAAAATATTCTTAAACGCCATTGTTAACTTACTCGTTTCTTGTACTTTTAAGTTAAAGGTTTTTGTGTGGTGATGAAATGCTAGTTTTGAACTTTTTTCACCTTATTACAAGACTTAAACGCCTTTAAACGCCATATGTTTGTGTTGTTATTTTCGTCAATGTAATAAAGGCGTTAATAGTTTAAATTCATCTACTGAACCGATAAAAAAAGGTTTTATGGTCACTGTCTTTAGTGATTTACGTTTTGGCTACGGAGATAATTTTAAATAGTGGATTTTATTTTTGTTTTAATAGGGCCTAGAAACGTAAACAATGTATACGAATTTGAAGAGTAACGAGATATGACTTTGTGTCTATACTCAAAAATAAAGGATTAAGTAATTCATGCTTTAATGTCAACGTTATTATATTCGTTCTTAGAAAACCATGGGAGCCAGCGCCGCCCGCAACGTGTCGTAGTTTTTGAACGATTCAACCACCGTAACTAAGGAATGATAGTAAGCCACAAACATCTAATAGTGGTACTCATATGTATCATCCGTAAATGTGCCGCTGTATACTGCACCTATATGCTTATTTAGTATATTAAAAAAAATCAACACATCGGAGTATTTTACATATAAAATCTTTCAATAACCATTACATAAAAACATCGATAAATCTTTTTATCACTAAAACTTATTTAATATTAAGTCTATGCATAAGTGTAAACTGAATCAATGTACGTACATTTACATTGAAACAATAAATTTCGCATTACCGATAACATTTGCATCGAATGGAACCGGAATAAAAATGACTTTAGTTTTGTATAAAGAGAGAGGACATCCGGGAATCTATTTCAACGGGATCTCTGAATAAATCGGGCACGTCCCGCCCGCGCTTCTGCTCGCATTCAGATTGCACTCCGCAGCTGCGCCGTAACTTGTGCGCCTCCACCTCGCTGACGTACCCCACACCCGGCGTGACCCGCGTTACCTATCGTCCCTTAAACCCTTTCACTACGCGAGATAGTCTATCAATGTACAGAAAAGACATATATACGTCCTTAGAATTCCATCGATATACGACTAGTGCTATCTACCATTATAGACTACATCTTCACTTACCATCAGGTGAGATCATAGTTTCATTTATATTTTTATATTTTGATATCTTTACTGTTTTAACGAATTATTCAAATCGTTCCTTTAAACATACGACTTGCAGTATTGGCAATTGTCGAAATGTGTATTAATTAACCATGCCGTAGTGAAAAGATTAATCAACATTCCAAATGTACTATGATGTCAATCGCGTACTTGGATCGACGTTCCCAGAAAACGAGTAACAGCAGGAATAACAGCTAGTTCCAATTATAACGTAGGAGCTGATCGCGGTCCTCTTTCAACGTATCCACGGTTAGTTGTCTGGTATGTAATAAATTTATTATGTAATATAACGGTGAGTAGTATTATCGACAAGTTTAGGTCTAGAACTGGTTCAGTGTAAAATATGTGGTATGAAAACCTGCTTTTATTAAATTTACGAGATTGATAAAGTTGAGCGTGTAAACAATTTTCTATGTTGTTACGAATTTTGCTTGGTATGAAGTAAATAAAAAGTTTTGCGCATGGAAATTATTACTCGGTCATTTATCATTACACACTTAAAAAAATGTGGTCTTTATATAATATATAACTAAAATCCTCACCGCTACGGATTTCCAAATGGCGAAGTAATACCTTAACAAAGGATTTCTCAAGAAATTCTGAGTTTCAATTTTTCAAGAGGGATTTTAACGCTAAGCCCGGTTACACTTTTTCGAACTTTTGTCAGCGGAAATTTTATGCAGAATTTATTGCAAGTCACCTTATGTCACGGAAAGCTATTTACATTATAAATTTTCCTTATTACAATAAAATTATCATTGAATTAGTGAAGTCTCTCTGTAGTTGAGGATTTATCGTAATGGAGAAAATTAACCCTTAACCACCATTAAATCTTTAAACTACTGAAGCTATAGTAACTAAGACAGTCCACAAAACTTATATTAATTATCTGTTATTAAATTCCCCCTTTTTCTCATATATGTTACTTATACATACTTAATCACTTCATGAAATTATTATTTATTTTTGTCTGGCGGAATTTTTATGTTCGACTTGTTTATAATAAAATGTTGTTAATATTTTTTTAAATATTTATCGCGAGTCAAGTAAAAAAGACAGAACCTACTTAATTTGGTTACGCTCTATTTAATCTAATTGTAATAAAGAACTTTTTTTAAGTTAAAATAACTTCCTATAAAACACAACTAACCAACTGTGATGTATCGCTATAGATTACTTAGTACAAATATTACTTATGAGACTTCCACGCATAACATACGAGCAGCTTGAAAATGGTGGTTTTTTATTTCTTTACATTAGAAAACGATATGTCTCGCTTTTGATTTTTAAATAAATTTTCGTATAATATTGATTTCTCGACAAGTTGGCATAAAATGCATTGTGTTGTATAATGTATTTATAGGCGACAAAGCGGCCACGTGTTGCACACTTGCATAGCTACACGAAGCTTCATATGGCCCATTTCCCTTCTAGACGCCGCGCCCGCGTCTATTATTAGACGTTCACTTTACGCATATAAGTCCTATCTGGACAATGTGGCAGTGCATTTGTGATTAATTATCTTTGTAATTCAGTTTTATTACTATATGCGTCCGGTATAGGACTTTTATCAAATGTGAACTTTTTTTTATTTTACAATGCCCATGTTATTATTTTATAAATACATATCTCACGAAACTCATTTCCTTATTTGATATTATAAATAGGGAATCATAAGTGTTGATTTTTGAAATTGATTCTTTACATGCTCTTTCTATTATATAATTTTCGTCAGTAGGTTACGGATGCATCTCTTAGAATGATCTCTATTTGATAATTAATGAATTGATCTGTTATATACTTTGATATTGTGTAATTAGTGGATTAGCCATAAATTCATTGCTAACTGAGACAGTGTTGCACCACAAATCAATTATTTGGATTATATTAATATTAGTTATTGTAACTGAAACATGGCCGATATATGAACATAGATATACAAACTTCGAACAATACGTAAAGATAAAAATAGGCAAGGTTCTAAGCTTTGAAAATTACGTAATAAAATAACGAGCGCTCGGCAATTTGCGCTAAAACTTGAAGCTCTTTGTACTTAACTTTGGCTCTTAGGAAGTTTAATGTTACGAAAAAATCTTAAAGTCGAGAATCGAATAGTATTTAAATGGAAGTTGTCGAGCGGGCGCCGTTAACGAGCAGTACGGGCTCTGTGGTCGCCACGGTCGCCGAGACAACCGCCCCTCTCGTCGACGGGCAACTGCAAATATTCCCTACTACCCGGCTAATAACTGTACGAAAGTTACAATTATTTAATATCAAATAGTCGTGCATGAATTAAATGAGATTTTGAAACATATTGCAGACACTATTTATAATATTCGTGCGATTGCGGATGTCAGCGGAATTTACCTCTACCTACATGTCTGATAATAGAGATGCAAAATATGTTGTAATGAGTGGCGTGCCTGTAGGGCAAGCCCGAACATATAAATGCACATCTACATAAGAAACATTAACATATGATGTGATTTTTCCACTTTTTTTTTACTATATGGTTATGTCAAGAGTGCATCAATCAGGATTAATTAAGTTTACTGTATTTACGTATGATATTTATATGCATATTTATTATGCACAAGATTATATACATTTATTATGCATATTTGCATAACTTATATATATAATGGGTTGGCAATTCGACTTGCACGGTAGTACCGCCACCGTTGTTAATTGTTTATGTTTTCGCTCACATAGTAATAAATTGCCTCTAAATAGTTTTATATACATTCGTTCTTCATGATTTTAATTATTTAAATCTTGTTTTCTTTAACAAAATAAGTCAACAAATCATAAGAAACTGTATACAGGTTACACAGTAGCACTAACCACATTGTATGTTTTAGAGTATTTTCACAATTAATGAAATATATTTTTTTATTTATTGATTTCTTTAATTTTTAAAGAAGACCACATAGTCCAATTAATAGCTACCGCATAAAATCACTATAGAAATCTCCTTCTGCTGATGACTTAAATTAAAAAAATGCTTGAGAAGGAATCTATATAAAAATTTTACGGGCAATAAGTTATTACATGTACGTATACACGTGTTATACCATATTTAGTTCGATCTTAATTATTTATTTGCTCAAAGTTTTGTATAGCAAGTAAACATTGCGATGAGACTCGTATGATGATACTCTTAGTGATGATTGTTATAGTATATGGATATTAGCATAACAGACTTTGCACATTATATTAAACAAGTAAATAAACTATTAAGACAAAATATATAACGTTATCGATAGTTTAGTAATAAATTTCCTTTTTACTTTTGTCTCCTAGCTGTAAAAAAGTGTCAGAGCCGCCATTAATCGGGGGCAGCGCAGAAGCGTTCGCGCAACGCCGGCGGAGTGGAATTAAGATTTAGTGCCTCTCGAATTGGCCTACTTGAATAGAAAATACGACTCGTTTCAATTCCTAAACCTATTTCTTATCGCACTACATCCAATTGCACTTTAACAATTCCTTCATAGTTTTTCATCATATTATGTATGCGGCGGCGTACACAAATAGTTGTTTGAGTATTTCTTTTAGGTTTTAACTATAGTTATAACGAAGAAGATGTACATTTTTCAAGCGTCAATAATATTAATGTCTCTGAAACGCAATATGTGATAATCTTGGCCAAAATTAACGTGTGGTTATCACATTAGTGTATAGATCATAAACAAAGCTGAAGTAAACTTATATTGCACAATGAAGGTAATCAGCCGTTAACACCTTCCATTCGATCAGTGAAACTAACGATTCTATTATTGCAATTCAATGCGATCTCTGAAGAGGTACTGCATTATAATTTCATGAAAGTATTTTTTCTCGGAATCTGATAAATGTTATAAATAAATAAAAATTATGGGATATATTTGTATACGAACTACATACAAAGAAGAGTGTGAAAACCAATTTACATAAGTAGCGGTGAAGTAACAATATTCGAAACAATTAGCATAGTTAAATGACATTTCTGCTTCACACAAAAATATAAACAGTAGAATTTTCCCTAATGTAAGAAGAAATTATTTTAAGTAATTATTACATTGCTACATAATAACAGTTAAGAGAAAAGAATAATTAACTTATTTTGTTTCTAATTGCATTTGTTTCAACCCAGTTACAAAAATTTAGGGAATATTTAGCATAGTACTCTACAGTTATTATAATATCAGATTAATGAAATCATGATTAATGAATAATGATTAATTAGTTATTAAACATGAATCTTAAGCTTTGCATTTTTACAATCTACTTATAATATTAAATGGGCTATCACGAGTTAATTTTATATACGAAAATAAAAATTAAATGGCATCGAAGATTGTGAAAATGTTCAACCAAACTCGAAATTCTACTAACGTTTTATTGCCTTAATATTGAACCTAGGACCTCTATTTTCTATAATTAGGGAAATATGCCACTTCAGTCTCACTACGAGTTTATTATTAAAGTGAATATACAATAAAATGAGACGCCAACAAATCCTGTTAGCGATCGCAAACATTACTTAACATGTTATTTGACCAACTTTAATGGGATATCACTAAGCTTTTGTGCAGCTCTACATCGGGCTTGTCACCTTGAAGCGTTGTAAGTTCTATTAGTCTCCGTGATTAAACTAGTAACAACGCTGTACGGACCGTAACATAATATCTTTCCACTTACTCGCGCTGTTAAAAAATAACTAAAAAGAATGAAGTTTTAAGAATAAAAAGTGTATGTGTCATTTCCGGTTTATTAGTATGTATATATTCATGCATTTATCTGTGAATATATTATATATATATGTACGTATATAATGTCTATCTGACACTATTTTTTGAGTTTCTTTCAATCATGTATATTTACTGGTCGTCTAGATGACATCGCTTTGTTCGAGAACACTGCCATTTACCACATTTGTATTCGCTTCTGCATGTTGTCTTATTCATTTATCTACTTAATATATCTTGGTGGATAACAAAAGACGCACTTAATGTCATTATAGGCATTCTCTACCGACCAACCCGGGGCGTTATATTATATTTATGGTGTACAATAAAAAAACGTGTGTGTGTATATATATATATATATATATCTAATCAATGGTATGGTTTTGTTTTAGCATCTCGCCGCCTCAGCGACTACGTGGAGCACTACGAGCCGCTGCAGTACGACCCGAGTTCGATTCACGCGGAACACGCGCGCACGCGCCGCTCGCTAGCACCGCCTCACCTTGGAATCGCGTTCCACGCACACGGCCGCCATTTTCATCTGCGGCTGAAGAGGGACCTCTCAGCGTTCAGCCCGGACCTAAAGGTAACAGTATCCCGGAACGCAATATTACCTGACATGTTACAATTTAGGATTTCTAAACTGCTTCCGTTGCGCAGTGATTTACAGCTTGCCTTGTAACATGAATATCCTAGGTTCGACACCTGTGAGTAGTGGGTGTTGGATGGTAGTGGGGGTTTTATTTTACCCCCGTAGGTAGCTACCGCCACCGATGCCAATTAATCGGTATAACAACATTGCTATATTCCAGCGGTTATACATGTGGGAGCTAGGGTATTCAGCGAGAGCTCTTCACCATCAAGGGCCTTAGTTTTACTTAACATTATGTGAAATTTTCGTTGTTAGCATATTGCCATTAATATGAATAATGTAAAATATATCAAAGTTATAGTGTTGTAAGAATTTTTGTTATTGTTTTCAAAATGTTATGCAGTCTTTTACCTATCTGAGTTGTCAACTTCATGCTTGCAACTTCTTTATTTATGTAACTGCTTGGAGTTCCTTTATCAACATACTATGTAGTTTCCTAGTTATAAGTTTTATGTTGAATGCTTTAACCTGTTATTCGACACAAATCTTTGTAGACATTTACATGAAAACTATTTTATATATAAATAACTTTATATGTCGTTAGTAACAAATTTAAATAATTTTATAAATCTTCAAAATAATAATTTTCAATTAGAGCACGAAGCAGACGTAGCGCTAAAAAAAGGTTTGGGCGAATCGACAAGTTGCCACCCCAACGGAACAACAAAACGTTGCATCCGCTTCCGCTTATTAAAAAGCACGGCTAAAGAAAAAAGGGCAAAACAATACCCCAGGGGCTTGTCTACCCCGAATCTCTAAAATAAAAAGTTCGTTGCGCCGTACTTGAAAAAATCAAAGAATGAAGGAGACTCGTCGTTTCACGTTCAGACTAGTTTAAATAATGATAATGTGCTTTTAGACTGGAACTTTAAGCAGATATACGAATTTTTGATTATTATTTCGACTAATAAACATCAGAATGCTTTAACTTCGACATGTTTCTCTCTTTGTCAACAGGTTGAAGGTTCCGATGGCGAAATCCACGATGTGGATACATCACATATATACCGTGGCGACTTGGTCGGTAAGTAACATTTACAAATGAAATAAAGCTTTAAATAGGAATAAAGCAATATCTTATTATCAGGCGCAAGAAATACGCTCGCGAATTCATACTTAATGTATTTGCGCGGGTTCATTAAAAGCTTTGCAGTGTAATTATTCTCGTTTCTATTTTATTATCTTAGATTTATCCGAGAGAAAATAATAAAACGGAAACTTGAATTTAACATAGGTAATTAATTATCCTCTAACAACAATTTTAATGCACGGATCCCCTGAGTTTGGTTACAAAGAGTGAGAAACCCTTTAAGCTGAAGAGGGTCGTGTATTTTAGTTCGAGACGAAGTTTGGGTATGTCGCCTTGCGGAGTGACTGCAACCAGACTGCCATTGTGAGCGGAGGGTACATGGCGATATCTGCGTTCGAGATAAAGCGCCATTGTTAGCACTCGCCCCCTGAGTAAATTTAATAAGTCCTGGCGTCCAGTGTGCCGCTTGACGGTAGGGACTACTAGCCTACGCATAAATAAAATTGGTAAACGACATTGGATATTATTCATTTTGAAATTTCATATGCAATATTGATTTTTTGTATTTACTTAACAGTTTTTTAAACCTGTAAAATCATAAAATAAAAATGCAACGTCTTAGGAACGCACTAAGATCGATAATGAAAAAAATTATGTACTTTTATCGTTACTGCATTAGAATGCAATAATTCAAAACATGCGTAACTAAATTGTATGAAATTACGTTTTTGTAATGTTAAGGGATGGTTATAGGAGGAAAACAACAACAAAAGGCCTCAATAGATCTTCATTAATAATTCTAAGGAAGCGCAAAACATATTTCTTCTCTCAATTACCGTTGGAACAGCGTCAAAGTCCAGGCTAATTGCGAGCTTTCGGCCACTCGACTTTTAATGTCGGTCGAGACGCCCTGGACCGATGGTAGTGGTTCGCTTACGCCGACTACGTGAATAATAACTATCTTGTAATTTCGTCCTGCCCTATTCGCAAAATTACACTTTAAATTTTGCGACGTCTGCTTTCGAATACTCGAAAATAATAAAGATACTCGTGGTAGAGTATGTACTTTTTTATTACAAGAAATAGTATTTCAAAATTGATTCATTGTGTCTTTCTTCTTTTTTGTGTTGTTATTATTATTATTATCGCATACGAACTTGATCATAGTTAATTTTCTTTGATTTCTTACGGGTTTATATATAGTTAAATAGTATTTCACTTCGATTAATGTAATCGTATAAGCTTACAATTAAAATCCGGGTTCAATGAGTTTTAAATTACTCAGCTTAGGTGCACATTGGTGTAATATGTTCATGTTATAATTGATTGTAATTAATGTATATGTGACTAATAAAGGATTATCACATGACTTGTTCTTTTGGCGGACAAACCATGTTATATGGTGCATTTTAACTGCCCATTTTTTAATATTTATATTAAATACTAATGTAGTTTAAATTTTCCCTGATATTTCAATAGAAAAAATTACTACCATTATTTTTGTTTTATACGATTTTCTATAGCATAGGCCAATACCTCTAATTAAGACAAATGTTCGTACCTCAGAATCGCAATACACACCGATAAATGTGGGGTTATATTTTGATAAAGTTCATATATAACCAGCTCCACTATTAACACGCCTTAAATTCTTTGCGGACTAGCAGAATTTGCTTGCCGAGGTAAAAGTCTGCTAATGTTAGGATTTTATATCGCTGCGTTCGTATGAAAGTGCGTAAACAGGTAGCCGTGTAAGTGTCAGAATCGTCAAAGTTGGGAGCTGTGCAATTGTAAATGGATGCACTCGGTCCGCGGGTGCACCGCCATCGATCCACAGTTCGTCGTCCTACTTACCGACCTCCCCACAATCACTCCGAGCGATTACACTAACCCGTCCCCTGGCCGTAGCTGTCTAATCAGCATTTATGCCCACCATACGTTCTACTCGTATATATCTACCAGGTCATCTTTTGATCTCGACGCAGACATTGTCATCACTTAGCTGAGATATCCAACAGTGATAAGAAGGCCGTCACAATACAAAATTAACTTTTT